>DWJZ01008978.1:0-10986 GCA_018249125.1 Asbolis capucinus
GCTTCAAAGATGTAAGTTTTCATTGGCAGTACGTATCTTTTAAATTCTAAATGAAAATTATAACATTCCTAAACATTTGTACTCGCTCAATAAATCATATAAAAGGTGTAAAAAACTATTTAACTCACTAAACTAGTTCCGAGGTTACAAACTATTTTCTCCATCAGAGTCAGTCGGCCGTCAAAGATAGCATTATATCAACATCTAAACCAATAAATAAAACAGCTTATCACAACCACGTTACTGCAACCGCGAGTTCAATTAATCGTCTCGTCCAACCGCGAATTAATTATGTTTTTCAATCTTGATAACGATCCACGGAAATTGGCTTTTTCTGAGAATTATGACATCCATAATTCATAAGCATGTGCACTTTTTCTCTTGCAACAGAAATTGAAATGATCTTAAATCATATTTGAAATAAATACTAGTAGAACGTGTATTGATTTACGATTGTGCTTTTTCAATTTACACTATGAATATGAAAACGGTTTGAATTTGTCATGAATTTCATTGAATGTACAAAGGATTCTTTGCATAGGTAATTTTATTTATATGTTCATCTTCTGAGGTTGATACTGAAAATGATACTAAAACCAATTACAAAGCAGAATAGAATGTCTGTCAAATAAAAAATTATCAAGTTCAGTTATGTAACAAGAGGGATAAGTTAGAAAAATCACGATTAAGTTACAGTCAGGAATAAGATAAGACAGTAATCACAAACTGAAAACGGACCTTTGGAACAAATACTCTATTAAGTAAAGTTTAATATCCATCCAATAACGTCCCTTTTCCTTATTTTTACTGGAAGAAAAATACATCGAGATTATAATTAATTTAATACGAGAGTTTAATTTCCGTTTTCGTATGAACAATATATTTATATCTATAAAATAAGTTTATACCAGAGAAATATATTCAAAAGCTAACAAAATTGTCAACGAACTCAATCCAACCCATTTCAAGTAATAGCACATTAGCATGCCGGGAAACACCTCACGTATTATTAAGGCCTCCCAAACTTCGTATTTTGTGCGGACGCAATTCACGAGCATTACAGGATTTTGAACGAACATAAGTCTATTGTTAATACGTAAATATAAACACTCAACTTGGCGGGAGAACTACCTTTACGCCCCGATAAGGTTCGCACACTTGTATCCCTATAGAAGGGGGATGGGCATAACTAAGGATTGCCACGTGTTTTTGCAGATCAGGAATCTGAGGAAATATCTAAACCCAATACAAATGTTCATCATCCAAAGAAGTAATTACACCAGAAGTAACTGGAGTTGTCAGTAATATTCAACCAATGAATATAATAAAATAAGCTGAAAAACCCTCTAAATCGAATCCAAGAAAAATATTCAATTCATCTTTAAAACGCGTAAAATTTTAGTATATTAAAGAAACAAATTTCAAAGAAGTAATTACACCAGAAGTAAATGTAGTTGTCAGTAATATTCAACCATGCAATATAATAAAATAAACTGAAAACCCCTCTAAATCGAATCCAAGAAAAATATTCAATTCATCTTTAAAACGCGTAAATTTTTAGTATATTAAAGAAACAAATTTAAAAGAAGTAATTACCACTGCTCCAGTAATAATAATGCAATTAGAGTAGTCAGTAGTATTCGACCTATAGTAAGGCTTATCCTTTGAGTTGTTCCCGAGGGATAAAGTGGTAGGCAAGGCATTCCAAGTCAGTCCTGAGAGACCTATCATGGACCGAGCTTATCAGGTTGCTGGAGCTCAGTTGGGACACCAATGTAGTTTGCAGTTTGATTTAAAGATCGATAGTAAATGCACCAAATAGCCAACATAAATGTTGATTGTTAGCAACCTTTGAATTTGAAAATATACACAGTTAATAGCATTATTTAATCTAACAACTTTTATGCAGAATTGATTTCTGATATAAATCATAAGTTTATTATCAATATGGAGACCTGATACCAATGGTTGCCAATACCCATGAAACTCATGGATAAAGACAATCATAGGCAAGAAAGAAAACCGGTATTTGTATCTAGCTGAATTAGTTCCAGCCATCACGAATTGTTCCGAAAGCGAGGAAAAATTCATATCATTTAATGCTAGTACTGTCGCGTTTAAGGTACCTATCAAAGGACTTCCAACTGGATGGAACTCGCACGATAGTCTTTTCTAATGTACGCAGGTTCAGTTAAAGGTGACTTGGACTCAAAAATAAATAATATGCATACTCTATTACACAAATCTACTTTTACTGAAATTTTGATCACCAGTCTTGCATCAAATTTGCTAATTCTTAATCTACTTAAAGCCACACGAAGAGGCACTTACGATATGAAAATTTCGTGGTACACTCAATAGTTGAATTGCGATTTGGAGATGCATTCACTAAATTGTACTCCTGAAAGTTACGACGCTGCCGACAGATGCGGAGTGTGCTTCGTATTTCAGAATAATGGAATCCTTCGGCTCCTCCCCAGTCATAGTTTTAAGCTTTTGTGAATTATTCGCGAGCCGAGAACCTGATATGGGACTGACAATTTATCTCCATTTTGCCCGGTGATTTTGCTCGGTATTACACTTAAATGCTTGAATTTGTAGATGTCGAGGTTCGTTTTCAATTCTACGTTTCTCTATCTTTTGGTAACATGTTACATGTGACGTTTGTTTTTGTCTCTTATTACTTTTGTTAGTTACGATAAATCTGTAAACAAACTGATTTCATTTTGACACGAGCAAGTCGTTATATGTACCTTTCACTAAGAAGCAGCAAATTATAATGTTACTTTCCACATAGCAAATCTGCCGTATCTTATCCAGGATGCTATTATATTCAAAGCCGTTCTCGATAAAATTTCCAGAGATAACATTATCATTTCAAAGTACAGTTACAGTGTGGGTAACATTTACTCGAAAAGTGGTCTAGATTCTATAGATGTCTATCGATGTTGGCGAAATCATGGACCGCTTTAGACTGCGTAATATCCCCATTTGAATGTTGAGATATTCGATTTATATTCCTGCGAAATCTTGAAATGGAAGCTCTATGGAAAATACGTAGATCTTCCCTTTTATGGTCTTAGATTTTAAAGCGAGTGGAGTTCTCAAATATTCAATTTGATCTTGAATAACCTTTCTAAGTTCATTAAAGTGATCTGTTTTATATTTTAAAAGTATCGAATTATATACGAAAATTTAGTTATTAGCAGTAACGTTCTTAATCTACTCTGAACTTTTAATAACATTTTTATTAATTGCGTTTGAAAGGATTAAAATTTTAATTTTAAACTCACCTGACTATAGATCTTGTATGTAGCTAAAAAGGAGTAATTGCATAATGAATATCGAGGTAGATTCAGAAAAACTAGCACTATACTGGTCTGTGTTCAGTCCAGCTATTAGCATTGGTCTCTAACAGGGAACGACCGTTTAAGGCTATGAAATTTTAAGCATGTTCTCTCCTGCCTAGGATATAACGGTCTAGTTTTACCTCCGGTGATCAAAATAGCGTTAAAGCTTATATTACGAAACACATCAAATAAAAACTTAAATTTATAATAAGGTTTACGTAGGATTAACTAAATGATTATGCAAAACATATTCTAGAAGGTCATTTCACCGAGTCTCGCTATGAATATTCTCGTTAAATAGTTACTGAGGTGCTGTTTTTATAGGTATGTCGATACCAGCAAGTAAATTCTTCGCTTCAAGATATTATAATCGTTTGTGGTGAAACAAGATACCTTTAGTACCTAGAATGTTACAAACAGGTAGCAGGGGAATAGACATTTGACAATTTCGATGCTATATTCACATTTAAAGTATCGTCCTAATATTCAATACGGTAGCATTTGTTTGAGTGAGAATATGTTTAGGAATATCGGAGCTTTTTGTTTTTACTAATCTTGAATTTTAGAAATAAATCATACTTTGTTTTGTTTTCATGTAAAACAGTTACATTAATTGTATCATTTAGTATTTTATCTACATATTTTATATTACTTACATCAATATTAACAAATAGTTTCATTTTAAGCGTCCTTATATTACACGTAATAAGGATCCGAAGCTATTTCTGAAGCTAAATTTAGCACCACCGCTCAGAACTAGCTCTGCCTTTTACAGATCGACCGCCCCGACTGGTATTAAGTATTGCTATATAATTACTGCGATAAACTGTTTAAGACATCGCCTTGGAATAATATGAATTCTAGCCTTTAAAATGAATATCTCACAGTAAAATTTTCTGTAGATTTTAAGAAAGAATTTAAGTAGAAGTAATTAAAAGTCAATTACTTTAACGAAGCCTATCAAAATCTAAGTTTATATTTTCATTAAAATTTTAATACTCGCAGACAAGTATTGGGTATATATTATAGGTAATCTCTTATTTCTATAATAATTAAAGGAAAATGAACTCTTTTTTAATGTAGTAATAAATCGACATCACACTATAGATAAAGTATACTAATAAAGCCACTACAATCTCTTAAAAGCTCTTACATTGCGACACAATGGTAGCCTCCTATCAAGAAATGAGCGGGAAATTGGGAACAGGTGTCCAGTTAATCGTTTAAGAGCAATTGCCGTTTTTCCCATTTCTCCTAAGATTGCAACTGCAAATTCCCAAAAACAAGCAACAAAACTGGGATGGGAAAACAAACAATCCGTCAAGCTAAGGGGGATGAACACCCGCACCTGTGCTCAGACCCTCCTCCCGGGGTTTGGGGTAACACAGGAATGGACCAACGGATTGTACGATAAATGACTGTTTATATTTCTTCTCAACGCCTTACTGAGCTCTGCAGATACTTATTCAAATTTAGCTCAATGGTAATCTCGACTACATTTATAACTTGGCTAATTAACTAATACAGCTGTCTGCAGTTTTTTGTTCTGTTTTTACTTTTTGTAGCAAACTAATTAACAAAAACATTTGGAATTGTTTCTTTAAAGGATAATCCCTAAAATTTTTAAGATTGTACCCAAACAAAAGAGTTGCTTTTAAGTAGAAGTAAATGTTATAAATAGCGTTTAACGATGTTCTTAAATCCAATAAAAGTGGCTGCACGACACGATAACTCATGGCACCTGCGACGTTCTCAGGAACAAGTTAGTCCACCTGAACTTTCAAACGTCCTCGGGGGAGCAGAAACAATTTTCAGTTACGATCTTCGCCGGACCCCTACTTTATCCTGTGACAAGAACGAACAATTCCTTTGGTCGTTAGGCATAGAAATATAGTTGATACGTGATCTCCGTCTCGGGATTGTACCCTTTTGTTCCGTTCGATTTGATATCTAAAATATGGATTATATTGTCACAAATATTCGCAAATATTTGTGCTGCTCAGGGAATATTCTAGCCTATTAATTAGAATAATAAATCTCGATTACGAACCTTTAAAAAAGCTTTTAGTTAAAAACAAATAAATTCAGCTAGATACAACAAGTATAAATGTAAGGGTTTCCCGTTGATCATGATAAATTTCAAAGCTTTTAAATCTTGAAGAGCGTTGCAGATTTATATTTGTGCTTTTAAAACGTCAGACACGTTCCAAGGAGTTCTAGGTTTCTGTTCTCCTGGCTCGCTCTCGACCAACTAATGTGGCTGGATAAGAATGGTTTCGGGGAGATTAATGAGACAGCTTGAGCGCTAGCCCGCACCTGGGCCTGATAGCCGCTCCAATTCATGTATGCATCCCGATTGGAGTGTAAAAACTTGTGCTACTTGTTTTCTGATACCCCAAACGGAGCGTTTCAATTTCGAAACGAAATTGCGATGAAGTCACTACAGTAAAGGCAAAAATCATTTTTCGATCCTTTGTTCGAGCTCCGGTACAAAAACACGGAATAGCGTGCGAGTGGAATGTATTGCCGTTGAAAACAGATGCAAAAAGTGTTGTGATAGTGAAGTTTACGGAGTGTTTTCCGGAATATTTTGAAGATTCTTAATGTGTCAATAAATAAGCACAGTGAAGCTTATTAAATATTTTTGGTCAATAGATACTTTATAAAATACGTAACTTTGTCATCAAATATTTCATCTGTTTCATGTAGTTAGGAACTATTTGAGTATTGTCTTTAACACGATACAGCATCGTGCGCTAACAATCTAACAGCTTGTCCCTAACTCGCGAAGGTAATGGCGGCTTTAACCCCATTCAAACACTTTCCTCCACTATCGATCAAAAATAACGAGTGCTCGACAAAACCTCATTAGTGCGAGTCTAGACCTGATCGTTAATCCGGCTTTGGAACGAGTTCATCTTACTTCTCTTTTATCTCTAACAGTGGGACGCAGGTGTCTTCAGCTTCCGTCCCCTGCCCCTCCCCCCTCCTCGTCCGTGCATCACACGATAACACACTGTCACATCTGATGAATTGCTTATTAGATTGTCGCCATCGTGTTTTGCACTTATTTTCGCGCCAATACCGTTCTTTTTTTGAAATAGGGAATTTATGGACGTGGCGTAAAACAGTTTATCCTTAAGTTATTCGGTTTTAACTTTGTTGGTGCGTTTCGGTTAAATTTTAAAGATGTCATTAAGTAAATTAAGTTTGCTTTGACATCGATACTCGATAGTGTAGTTTGTAGTAATGTAGTAGTACATGTCACATCGTTATAGACATAATTTTTGATTAAATTAACATTATTCTGCTTTGTTTCAGATGCAATTCCAAGATGCGGCGATTTGACCAGAACTCAAATGAAGATACTATTTAACACCACCCACAACCACCAACCAACCATGATTGGGCAACCAACCGAGCCATTGGGCCCTTTAGAGAATACAGTTTTAACCAAACGAAAGATTCTACTAGACCTTAAATCTCTATTAGAAGATAGAGGAGGCATAGAAGAAAGTGAGGTTATAGAGCGAAATGGAGAAGCAAGTGATGAAGTGTTTAGCAATAATAGTATGTACGGTTTAGACAATAAAGTTGAAAATTCGACTCGTAGTGATAGTGGAAATGTGAGGTGTAGAGGTAGATTTGCAAGAGGACGATGGAGCTTTACTAGGTTCAAAACTGTAATGTGTTTGATATTAGTGGGTGTTTTCGTGGAAACCTGGCTGCATGTACAAGCGCGGAGTTCAGGTAAGCCTTTATTGTATTCATAAAAATTAATATACGCGATTTAATTTTTTTTGTGTTATACTGTAAGAAAAAATTATCGTCTTTCTAAATATTGTCCAAAACTACGTGAAAACGCAATATTCATGAATATATAACATTTTAATGGATTCGTTGAGTCGCACTTTAAACTTCTACTTACAATTTTTATTGAAATTTGTAAGAATGTTTTCTAGAACCCAACTAAGTTATTATAATATAAGATAAACGTTATTTCTTTTCTAGGTGTTGTTAATATTAAAAAAAAGAACAAAAGAATATATTACTCCAGGTTATTGATTTCACGAGACTAACATCGGTATTCATAAACTATACTTACCCTTCTCGCAAAAGGTGAGCCCTTAGGCTCAGTGAATTCCAATATCAAATCAACCTATACGTAAAGGTGACAGGAATATTTGAATTTCTGTCTGTCATAGGTTAGACTGAAGTATGACGGAGCATTCATAGCCCGGAGGCTTGTTTCGATTGTAACCGACGGAAAAATTTAAGTAACAGCGGGCGCGGTCGGTACGAGGGGTGACGCTAGTGGCAAAAATTTAATGAACGTTTCTGTGCTTTGGAGGGTGCGTAAAGCTGTCGATCTCGGTTGTGATTGTTAGGCAGTAATCTTTAAGCCATGTCGGCCTTCGGGCTGCTAAATTATTTCCGACACTTGGGTTGGCCACTAAGCTCCACCAATCCTCGTTACAGCCTCAGTGTGACGATCCAACCGTGCTCACTAGTGGACTATTAATGGCTCTTGACACGATATCTGACCAATCACTAGAACGTTGCAACTTGAATGGAATGCTATGCATCCATTTGGTAAAATATTTCTCATATGCTTACGAATTGACTCAACTTGAGATGACGAATGCACAACAAAACGCGCTTTTTATTAAGAGTTGAGTGACGCCTTAAGTGTTGTTGATGAATACCGTTGTAATGCTCACTGGAAAATGTCTGCATCTATTGTGATGGGAATACAATAGACGCTGCTATTTTCAAAGCATAAAAATTAGATACGTACACAAACAAGTCAATAAAAACCGCGCATAAAATGCTGTTAGAAAATATATTAGAATTGTTGGTTATTTTCAATAATTCAATACATCTTAACTTTGTATATCGTGTATTGGACTCAATACGTTTGATGACCTTGTTGCGAAGGCGGTTTTTAATTATTTTTTTTGCATGTTTGATAGTTCTGAGAATAAATTGAATTGAAGACTGATTTTATGCTCATAAATGAAGCGTTGTTACGAGTAGATCCATATTCCTTTTTTATATTTTTATTTATATGAGAAAAATCATAAAAAAAATCAAAAACTACGTGTAACAATAAATCTTAACTCTTCTATAAAATTACGTGTATCACTAAATATTTTCTACCCTTTATTTTTGGTATTTGGCCAAAATGTTTGTTGCTTCAGTTAGTGAATAATATATGTAAATAAATACATAAATAAAAAATATACAACCCATACCGTACAATACTAGAAATCCGGCTGGTGGCACAGACAAAAGCCATTACTCTAACAACTTTAAACAAATTAAATTGCGTCGTGGAGCATTTTCTAAACCTCAGTCTCCATCAATCTGCATTGGATCAGCGTGGTGGAGTATACTCTAGACCTCCTCAGTATAAGGCGAGACCCGTACTCAGTAGTGGGCTATCGATGAGTTGAAACCAGCCTTAACCAAATATTCACCAAATTACTTAACCAAATTTTTAAGCCACAAAAAAATCACTGTATATTTCCCGTTTTATTTACTCACATACTAATCCACTTACCGTTTGTAAACTTGTGGTTGATTCGCATACTAAGGTTAAACATTACTCATTCCAAATCTTTCCGCCTGGTGACGTCATATGCCAGTATACCAAGTATTTTTAACATCTTTAATTGAATTAGTGGAATCGTTTATTTAGTAGCAAAATCATGATGATTTTGTGTTCGGAAATTTAAGTATTTAAATCTCTAGGTATTTTTAATCCAACAGCATTGGGTTCAGGATTTGATACCCGGTGGAGGTAGTTAAGTGACAGATATATCATGGATGTTTGTATTGTTTTAGGAAATATGGTAGCGCCGTTGAATGTGAAATGACAAATAAGATGTGTTTCATCTGCAAAATGTCACAGACTTTATCTATAACGCAACAGAAAATTGTCCGCAAATCTGCCACCCTGAAATTCTGCAGCCCTAGGCTAAAGCTTACTAGTAAATCCGCCTCTGGTCGTAGGGAATCCTGTGCGTATGTATTATTAACCCGAGGCCACTGTCCATGCTTGATCTATCTGGTCGCCAAGGCCTACCCTAAGAACCGTAGGACGTAGGGTCCCAGCTCTCAAACATTCTCTGGTAAGATTTAATGTGTTTGGGATTTGTGCGGAGATATGATAAAGTCTAACTCTCTGGTATGAGTGTGTGAGCGTTTCAGTGTGTTTATTATTATTATTATAGTCTGAAACTTTGTCCTTCATAACAGGTATCCAGTATATGTCCTCAACTTACTAAAACTTACTCGTTTATTTTGAATTTATATTATATACAGACAGACGACCTACATTTCACTGAGCCTATTCACGATCGCATTTATGAATCACACGCCCCAAATACTGTATTTTGTACATAAATGTATGAATATACTGTTCAGATTATGCAAGTTATAATGAAAAGTAAAAGAAAGTTAAACTGTTTGAAATATAAAAATACTGATGTAAAATATTATACATTTTAGTGTGTGTATAATGGCTTTTAACCATTCATAGCCCACTGTTGAGCATTGGTCTAAGTCAGGAGTGAAAGCCTAGTGATGTTTACTTACTACGGTCAAATCCTGCGCCCAGTTAATTATTCAGTGATGTCTATGTTGGTCTCCAGAACTAGAAGTACTGGGTTCAAATCCTGCGTGCACCTTTAATTTCAAAATTATAAGCGTATCCGAATTTGATTATCATCACTACGGTGAAGGAAACATCGTGATGAAACCAGCAGTCCTGAGAGTTCTCAAGAGTCGAGTCTACCAACCCGTACTTGGCCTTGTAACATTGTACCCACACATTGTGCAAGTTCAATTGTGAGACTCAAGTAGGTTCTTCAAAACCCCTATGTTAATCTGTTAATCTGTAAACCGAGAATTATTTCAATAGCATATACGATCGAACCGTTGCTCCTTTCCGACACGAAATATGGAAATCAAACAAACATACTTTCGCATTTATAATATTAATATGGGTTAAATTTTTAACGGAATTTCACAATCCAACAATAAACAAATATATCATACATACATGCGAAAAATTGCGCAAACAAAAAGGCTACGTGCTTTGATTAACACATTGATTATTGAACAATTATGCCAGTTAGAGCCCAGGATGTGTTAATAACTCAACAGTTAGTTTAAGCCGTAACTTCTAATTTTGGGGGCGACGTGCGAACATTTCTTGAAAGGTCGTTGAGTCATGTCGAAGTGTTTTTTTATTTATTTATTAATAAAATCTAAACAGCTTTATCTAGATAACATTTTTAAAGCTATACATAAATATCACATCACTAGCCAAAATTACTGGTGAAGTGCTTGTGCTCGTGAGTGTTAGTGCGTTAGTGTGCAAGTGTGTGTGTGTGTGTTTGTGCAGGTGTTTGTTTACGCGTACACATGTATGTATGTTTTATCTGTCAGATTTTGAATACATACCCAGACTGATTGACAATTTTAAATAAATAAATATCTTTGGACAACTCACACACGGCTTTTTTACTTACTTTTAAATACATACTTAAATCGATATTTCTATTACACATCCAGACACACAGAACAAACATTCCTGCTCATCACAGAAAAGTTTGACCTGGGTGGGAAT
>DWJZ01008979.1:0-10985 GCA_018249125.1 Asbolis capucinus
ATTGTATTTTGCAAGTGTAAGGAATGTCCTATTAACGTAAAGACGTCGTTGGGAATTGATACTAATGCGAAGTTAAATTATTTTAAATTATGGTTATGGAACAATTTGATGGTACTGCTCATTTTTCTTAATAATTAGGCTAAAGTTGATACTGGCATTTAGTACTCGGCAATCAGGTTTTTTTAATTGCATTTATAATGAAACACCCACTCCTTATAGCTGAGGCAGCCTAAAGCATACTCCACCTTGCTGCTGTACTCGTTTGAGGGGTTTGTGGTTAACCTAAGCATCGGAAAGTTTTTTGCCTTCCGAAGTGATTTTGATAAAACTGCTATATAATTAAAAAAGTCCTCAGGCTAATATTTGATATGCACATACTATAATTAACAGTTTTCTTTATCTTTGCAGGTTAGACTGTGACAGACCGCTCGCGAGGTTTATGCCAAGATTCAGATGCGTGGTGGAGCTGGTCCAGCATTACACCAGGGTGGGGGAGCGAGGTGCCGCTGGCACTGTATGGGTCGACCGTGAAGGCTGCCCTCATTCCCCAGTCCTCCTCAAAACACCCCTCAGGAAATCCCCCCCGTCCCTCCTCCACTCCGCCAGGCTCGCCGTTCATAAAGCCCTCGATTCCAATCCCCTCACCCCCAAGCTCTGGTGCGCCCCCAAGCACAGGCTGCTACCCCTCCCTTCAACCCTTATAGACTATCTCGGGGAGTATCCCTACTCGATCTAACCCACTGATCTGTTTAGCCCAATCGCGTCTTAGGATGCCTAGTGAAGATATTGTAAGGAACCATCTTACTGTAGTTGAGAGCTAATTGTACAAATAGTTCTGGACGTGTAACAGTTTAAGCACAAAATATCTTGAAGTGTCAGACTCTAAATGAAAATATGGTTAAAATAAAATTGAGGAACATTTCAAAAGTTGATTGATTAAACTGTATTTTAAATTGATACCGTTTACAATTTTGGTTTATAAAAATTTTAAATTCGCGCGTTTTATCGGCTGACATGACGTACACGTCAACCATGTTTAAAATTGCTTCAAATTAATTTTTATATCACATTTTGACAACCGAGTATTTATTTACTTAAAGATGGCGCTACCTCCTGACGTGGTGCCTTATCAGTCTTAGTATTGCCTGTACAAATGTTCTAAGCAGTTACATCGCGTCTAGTACGGGATGCTAGTAAAAGGCCGGCTCCTTTGAACGCGAATTAAATATTAATTTTATTATAGTTAAATTATGATATTTGTATTATTATAAGTATTGAATATGGGACTCAACTATGGTATTTAGTGAAATGTTCACGCAGATGTCTTATTTAAGTAAATTCTGTGTCTGTATATAAAGATACGTTGAAATAATTGCAAGACTGAATTCCGCATGCATCTAACAATGTCTGTTCACAATCTGTAAGAGATATCTTTAGTGTAAACCTTACATTTTCTTATCATTATTAATAATTTAGCAAATTGTTCACTAATGCCTAATCTTGTCCATTATATTAAGAGAACATCACATTATTTTGTAGATGTATAATATTATTATTTATTTCTTTCTAATGAATAGTTGTCTACAATGTTAGGCCAACTGCAGTAATTCTTTATTTGTTCCTATTTAATACAAACTTAAGTTAGTATAATACTTGATTATCAATTTTTAATATACAGGCACAATACAGAATTTAATTTTGTTGATAATTACAATTTTTTTTTAATCAAAACCTTTAGCATGTAAAATGAGTTATTAAATTTACTTGCTATATTCATGTAATATTTTAAACTGGCGAAGGATATCAGCAAGCTATAATAAAGATGAAACCACTTTTTACTTCAAAATATTACCATAATTTGTGTATTACATTAAACAACAGGTGTTATAACAATATAAATAATCAATTTAAAAATACAATTATGAGCTCACTGTCTAACATGTCTATAATAGTATTGAATATATATATAATATTATTTATACAAATTCAAGTTGAAAATTTCATTAAATCATGCTAAAGGTATGTATTTGTCTATGCATAAAAGTAGATTTAAACAAATATGTGCCATCACCACTGAATGTAATTGAATCTGCATAAAAACCGTAGTAATTTGAGGCTGAGTATGTAAATATATCTTGTTTTTGTTTTCCTATTTATTTCTTAATTATAAATTAGTGTAGTAAATATTGATTGGTGTGAGTGGAGATGAATATGCCATGTAATGGTTGTTTGGTTTTAGGGTTTTGGCTAGTGACAATCACTAATATAGTATAAATATATCTACCTTGAATAATCTCAATTAGGTTATTGTAGGCTTCTACTAGAATACTTTTATTAGCGAAAACACATCATTAATCAAAATTTTAGTATGTTATGTAATGGCCGGTATTGAACGGCTATATGTATGCATTTTTGTGGCATAGTTAGATATTACATTAACAACAAAATTATTTTTTATACCAATGTGTAAGGGTAAAGCACCAATTAAATAAGTGTGACATAATAGAAAATTCTTGTAGACTAATGTATGGAAAGAACTGCAAATAATTTATATACAAAACAAAATATACATTCTGCCTATAATAACCATGGTTTTATTTTACGAAGTTTATACCTTGTAGACACCAAATTTTTTTTTAATGTTTGACTACGACACGATCTAGTAGTAAGTGGCGATGTAGTCTTTGATGGTAAAGCGCACTAACTTGATAAAAGTCTATTTACTCTTGACTTGTAAGACATTTACGGAATAATCAGAAGGGAATACTGACGCGGGCAACTAAATCCATTAATTCACAGTGCGGAAGACGAGGCGAAACGCGACTTTTGTACCGGCAGTGTGTTTACGAGGGGATAAATACCCGCCGTGTGTCGGCTTATTTGATGGTGGAACGGGGATGGCGGAATCAACTCATGTAATTCCTGTATCCTATAATTACTTAAATAATTGAAACGGTCTTTTAAAACAAAAGCGCAAACCGGAGTTATGACCCTGAACGTCAATCTTAAATTTATAAAACGCTAGTTTTCTAACAGCTCTATTCCTGTCATTCATGTACTTTGAAATAAAAAAATGCTCACCTGGCACTGCACAATTATAAACTATGTTACGAGCAATTCTTTAATAAGCATATTTTCAGTATTTGGGGTTTAAATCCACACCAGCAATTACAATGTATTTGATGTTACATCGATTGTAAGTTGCAATTTTTGAAGCCAGGAATCATTTACGCTTTTAATTTCGAAACAAATGCAGGATCGTGTATTTATTTTAAATTAGTGTAAATCATTCTATTTTGCGGTATTCTGAAGTTTTTTGCGTTAAGCAAAGTTCGGCATAGGTATATATTAATTAAAAAAATATGATACTGAACTGAATTAGAAATGAATTAAATAAAAATATATGGTACTGAACTAGAAGAGAAAGTTAAATGATAAGTATACGACATGCATCGACCTTCAGATATTGTGGATTATAAATATTTATTTAATAAGCCTTTGCCCGTGAATGCACATTGATTTTGCTAGATTACTTCAATTTTTCATTAATTGGTTTAAGATTTGTTGTCGAAAAACGACATCCAAACTTTAAAACAAGAACTACCTACTCTGTACACTGACTGCGTCAATCTGATACTTACATAAGACAAATGTCATTGGCACAAGGAGTTTGACTTTTTGTTATTGATTTTTTACTAGAAGCCGAACCTTTATTTTCTATTTGTACTTGTTGATTTATGTAATAAGTTAATTAAAACATAATAAGGAGCAATGTAAATATTTAATTATTAAGTTTAGTGTGCGCCATGTCAACAAATGGGAACGGTGGTAATTACGCGCCTTTGAAACAAATGCTGTCCGATTCCGAATCCGACGATGACCGTCAAGTACGAGATGCTCTGCGTATCAATTTTTCTCCTGGCTGCAATAACCTTGATTACAACAGTGGGCTTCAGACGACGAAAAATTACAGCGTGAGCGATATGGATGACTACAACACTAATTTAAATACTGTTGAGAGTACAACTGATAACGTTAGTTTTTTGCAATCAGACATGTCGAACAAGATGTCATTCCCGCGCCGTTGCGCATTTATTGCCTCGATTTTCGTGTGCATTTTTACTGTATTAATTTTTCTCTGGGGTATACCATGCTCGGAAGTTTACAGTTGTGGCGTAAACGATTGGCAGGATAAAACAACTAGCTGGGAACTTCCTTACGATGAGATCGAGCTGTCCGGCGCGGTGCAAGTTGTCGCCGGCGCTATACCGAACACTAAAAACCTTATATTCATTTACCGCGGAAATCACATGAAGGAGGACAAAAACAACAACGACAATGTCAATGGAGTTCTTCTGATAGTTGGCAATTCAGGTAAGGTTGGTTGGTACACGAGGGAGGACAGAATTCCCACTGAAATAAACTGCCACCTCATTGATGTTAATCGCGACGGGCAAAACGACTGCATAGTATCAGGATCTGAAGGTTTACTTGCTGTGTTAAATCCATTATCAGGTACATATTACTGGTACATTCATAAACAAGGAAAGGTGTTCAGCAATATTGCAGCAATCGACTTTCCGAATGTCATGAAAGATGTGGATAAGGATAAAGTGAATGATTTGCTTACTGTAGCAACGGTGTATCCGAGCACAAACCATAACTCACTGCTGATCATATCTGGGGCGACTGGCAGTATAATTGGAGACCCCATTACAGTTGATGAATGTGCAACAGTAAAACTTCTTCCTGAGACTGATATGATATCATATATTTGCAAAAATGGCAGCAATGATACATCACTTGCTGTCAGGCAGATTGAGTATCACATATTATACAGGATGCTGTTGAAGTTGGATCAATCCAAGCATATTGCATCTGCATCAGTAAAGAAAAGATTAAATTTAAGCTTGAAAAAGAAGAATGGGAACACTCGGGATACAGTCACTAGTGGACCGGGGAAATTAATTGTAGAAAATAGTGGAGAATGCCCAACCTCATGCAAAGTTAACTTGAAGCTACTTTTGGAAAGAAATGGTACCACCAATGTCACTTGGGAGTACCCGGCCAGTCATGTTTATGCCATGAAGCCTAGCACATTTTCATTCACAAACTCTATCCGTGGATTTGTATTGAAATTATGACAGTGGAATAGTGCACACTTTGCAAAGGGTGCACTTAAAGTCGACGAGGTCAGATACAATATGCAAAATCTGAGTCCTAAGACAAATGACCTATTTTATTACCGTCCGTCAATAAATGTGGCTTCAATTTCTTCATTTATTAAATATTCAAATTTCACAGTTCACGACATATCGGAACGTATTGTTTTAATATCTTTTGATAAGTTTCAAACTCATATAGTTAATGTTAGCCAGACAGATATAGTGCAAATATGTGTGCGTGATTCTATCGATGCTCTGGCACCACTACCAATGTGTCAACCAGACTTGGAGTATCAGGAAAAATCATTGATGATTGCAGACTTAGATGGTGATAATTCTCACGAATTGATATCTTATTACAGTACTTTCGTGGCACCAGGGTCATATACACCAAAGAATTCGAATTCTTACAACAACTGGCACTTAACATCTGTAGTAAGAGTTATTCGATTAGAGACAGAATTGCCAAAATTATTTGTCGCCGATGTTTGAAATGCTTTGTAATGGACTGTTGTAATCTTAAGCTTATTTATAAAATTGTATTCTTGTATCCCCGTAAATGTATTTTTGGATTCTGACATACCTTGCTTATGCTTGCTGTATGTAGCTTCAAACAGCTAGTGATATAAAAATTCTAGTCAATCATTAATTCCCATCTACTCCTTATTGATATTCTAATTGCAGTGAATAGTTACAAAGATGAAAGATGTATTCAGTTAATAATTACAAATAAAATAATAATTGCACCTGCTCATCTTTGGAATTATAAAATGTTATACCAAATTAATTTGATAATTAATTATATTTAAAATTATTAATATTTATAATCACAAAATATTAGTATGTCTATATAGATTATTTAAATAGCACAAATTAATTGTGTTCAAGATAAAATACATTTAGTCTTTGCAAGTTGCTTAAATTAATATATACTTTATGTATCAATAAATTCATATTATGAATGTAATATAGCTGATGTAATGTTTAATCCAGTTTCATTAAAATATTCTTGAATGTAATCAACTTGACTAAAGTGTTTTAATATGTCCATTAATTGTTAGCCTCTTGCCCAGTGCTGGGGAAACATTATTATGTATATAGTTACCATATTTATATTATTGTTAGATTTCACTCGTCATAGTTATTTTAATAAAGCGAGATCTGGTTGGAATTAAAATCTTTTCTTTTTCGTTGGTATCGTGTAATCGTAGATATTATGCCTCCTAGATTTAAATAATATTATTTCTTGCCTAACAAATAAATTTCTGATAACGAATAAATAAATGACTACAGTTAGCGGGTCTACAAGTAGGCCCGTTTTTCTGTTATTAATAAATTTGCAAGATTTGCTAAGTTTAGGACTGTCTGTGCGTTTGAGACAACTAATCTCTAAAACAGCTTAACTCATCAGTGTTTGTTTTAAATTCAGCTCCTAATTAAAATTGTTAATTTAATGACTCCCATCTGAACGAATGCTGGTGGTAAAAAAATTGATGAGCTTTCCGTGTTTCGGAGGACACGTAAAACTGTTGAAGAAAAACAATACGCCATGCCGGTAGCTTTTGGGCGGCTTAAAAACATCCAGAACTTGGGTTGGCCATTAACCCTTTCACCAATCCATATTAGAGCAGAGTGGTGGAATATGCTCTAGGCCTCCTCAGTATGAAGAGAGACCCGTGCTCAGTAGTGGGCCATAAATAGGTTGTATCCAATGACTGAAACGCATTTGACTATTTCGAAGCGAAGTAACCAAAATGTATGGTACATTGGTAAGGAAATGAAACAGATTTAAAAAATGATAATAAATCTCTTTCTCAAATTGTTTAACATAAACTAAAATAAACGACATTCAATACAGCACCTTACATAATGTAACTATTTATTAAACTAAAAAATATCCATAAAATTATTAATTCTATTGCAAAACCATGAGTGATTTTCACAGGAATAAAAATACCAACAAAAGGAATATTTTCATATTTAGAGATTCCTATTACATAATATCGTACAAAAATAATACATTATCTAGCCTCCAACATTTCACTTATAATGTAGTTCTTCGATCAACAATCAACTAGATAACACCTCACATACAAGATCATCAAAACCCGTCCGCGTGAATAAATAAGTAACAATATTTGTTTTACTATGGAACCAACGAACAAATCTAATATGACCACAATAAAAGTCCTTTTGGAAGACACTAGCACGTCGATAGACGGGCCTAGTTGGTAAATTTCGTTTTAAAATTTGGGACTGTACGTTAGTTTAAAGTTTTCTCTCGATAAATACAATATAACTTGTACATGTAGTAAATAGGGTGTCTTATTGAATCGGCTGTTTGAAGTGTGATGTAAATACCAGCCCACATCAAGTTAGCTGGAATTTGTTGGACATATTTTTATCAGTATTCGACATTTAGTTGATTATTGATCTATATAGTAGTTTTATATTCATGTTTAAGCGTATTTTACAATTACTTTATTGTAACAACAAAATTTCAATTATTCCAGCTCATTGTCTTACCTACCTAGTGCTATAGTCAGTATTCATACAGTAGTCTTTATATTTTACATTAAATTTAATGAGACTTGGTTTTCTATATTTATCATATGAGTTTAGAGCAATAAAAATCTAAAAAAGCATATTTAAACAGCCTTATTGCAATAAATCTCAAACCAATATGTATTTAAAGTGATTATTGGCAGTGTTATGAATATCAAACTTATAAATTAATATTCCATGTTCTAAATTGTTTTTTTTTTACACAGATCACTTGGTTTTTTACGACAGATAAAATAAATGCTTGCCAATTAATGTTAATTATTATATTATGGGTAAGTCTTTACGGATCCAGAAATTCAGAACATCATTCGGGAAACATAGTTAATAATATCTATCTACATTGCAGATATAGATCGAAATGTGTAGCGTAATTTTGTTTTTAACATTAATAACAAATACATTACAACAATTGGATACGCCTTGTGAGTAGGCGTAAGTAATCATGAGATTTTGCGATCAAATATTTTTTAATGACTAATTCGGATTATCTTGGGTAATAGAGAGACAGAAAACATTACAATTAATTTAATAAAATAAGTGCGAAGTTCCTCTCGCAAACAGTAGATTTTTTTTGGCGCTCTCAAGTTAATCCAAAAAATGCCGGATAGGTCAAAAAAATTAATATCCTCTGCAATTTTTATAATTGTCGTCTATGAGGTTCGAATTTTATAAAAAAACAATATTTTTCGCTTTGAACATTTGTGAATTCATTGTAACAAATCTATAAGTCTCCAAGACGGAGTTACTGTCATATCCATATAAGGATAATGTTTAGAAATCGCCCAATATTGCACTGATTTGTTCTGTACATCATTACCCTGTACATTTATCATTCATAGATGTTATTCAGACTTATCGCGATAATCTACACTATAATAGACAAGTTTACTAATTTTTTATGAACATATATTATTATATTAAGTTGAAGGTAAAGCAAATATAAAAACAAAAATATAAAAGAAAGAATAATTAAATCTACTTAATGAAAAAGTTATAGGACTTTGAAATTCCAAGTACTATTTCATTGGCGACATTTAGCTGAACCGCTAGAAGCCGCAGCCGACGATTTGCGCTTAAACTAAAAAAATACCATCGCAGCTTGACAGATTAAATGACAGGTTAAATCTATTATTTTTGGTTTAAATATGAATAACATATTTAATATACAATTTTGAAGGATATGAACCTTCTCCATTTTACACACGTAAAGCTTAAAGTCAAAAACGTCATTCGACACTTTCTGGACATTATAAAAAAAATCTCACTTTTCATTTTATTATTTAATTCAAGCATATCTATGAAATACAAATTATGTTACACCTATTGGTACTAGTTATATACAAGATAGATACCACTTTACATTACATAAAATACGATAAAGCAAATCTGCTAGTATTTTAGCACATACAACAGTAAAAAGTACATAAAAAGTAGAAATATTGAAAAATATTATTAAAAAAAAAGGAAAAGAAAATGCTTTTTCTACGGTTATTTCTTATTTTTACAATAAAAAAAGAGTAACCGAAGATTTGCCATTTACGGATGACCACTATGAATAAATACTTATAAAAATACATTATTTAAAAGAAATACATATATATACAAATTAAAATAATCAAATATATCAACAATATATCATACATATATATCAACACGCATGCGCTCATTGATTACGGTTGTCAATGTCAGTTTATTTTCGGTGACCACGCTACGGCACTACCAGCTTGCTGGTGACGGCGGTGTCGTCTATGACCGCGTACTCCGTGAGGTCGAGCTGGGAGCACAGGGTCACCAGCTGCTCCGCCACGTTGTAGCCGCCGTCGTCGAACACCTCCACCGTTATCTCGTCGTAATCTCGTGCGCTGGAGAAAGACTTGTCTTTCAATTTTACTTTACAAGTGTTGACGAAATATATATTTATCGGAAATTCTGTACATTTAAGTTTCCATTGAAGTGAAAGTCAAATCATATTTCTCATGTAGGTATTTTCAATATACTTCAGACAGTAATTTTTTTTAAATCTACCACCGAATCAGAAAGAAAAAAGAAGAATCGATATTTTTTTTGAATTTTTAAGCCAAACTATCCAACATCTGCTCGACATTTTTTGAAGTTTTTTTAATTTATTTTTTGGACAATTTATTTATTTCTTTTTTGACACTTTTTTTTATTTCTTTTTTGACACTTTTTTTATTTCTTTTTTGACATTTTTTTTAAATTGTTACTGATAGATCTTTTAAAAAATGGAACGACCCTCACATAACATGCACCTCGAGCGTCCGCTCATTGATCAGCCGGTGCAGCGTGTCCCTGGCAGTGGCCCACTGCCGCGAGCAGTTACCTCGCGCGCGCACGCCGGCCACCGCGCACCGCATCGCCTGCTCGGGCAGCGCGCCGTGTCGAGCAGGCAGCGCGCGCACCTCGTCCTCCTTCACGTGCACCTTGTTGCCATAGTCTATGTATTGCACCTGAAATATTATTTATTATATTATTATCGTCATTACAAGCTTTTATTTAACTAGCAGTGTATGTTTGTATAGTTGTTAAGTGTTAGGGTCAAATGTTGCAAGCTTAATTAGACCCATTTCCTCTTACACTAGGAGTTGATATGTTGCATACTGTTTTTTTGTGATATGCATGACGTGATACTACATTTAGAATTGGCACCAGACAAGGGAACTCCTCAACTGTTAACAATACAGTTGTGTAATTTTGTGTATGTCTTTGTATTAGGGATTTTTGATTAAAGCTGTTTTTAATATTTTAATAAACCTTGTTTTACATATACATATTTATACAACCTTACGAACACATTTTCGAATCTATTTTATGTACGTCATAGTATGTACTTTTACGTTAAACAATTATGGTCAATATGCATATCTGATATTAATTTATTATAATATAATAAATGTGTGTGTCTGTTCATATTTCGCGTCGAAATGTACCGAAGGATTAACGTGTTTTGTAATGTGGAGCTAGTTGATGGTCTGGAGAGTGACATAGGCCAGTTTTTATTGACATTGGTTCACGCGGGCGTAGCCGCGGGAGGCTCCTAGTATTTTATATATCTCATAGTATGTACTATTATGATAAAACGACTATATATTATATATCCATCAATAAATTAATTATCATTTTCCATGACCCGGTATTTACGAGTATAATATTACATACATACAAGTATATACAAGTATGGCCGCCCGCGGCCTCGCGTGCGTGGTTTGTTAAAAAAAAGTAGTGTATGAGTTATTC
>DWJZ01008980.1:0-10985 GCA_018249125.1 Asbolis capucinus
TGACCTGGGTGGGAATCGAACCCACGACCTCCGGTGTAGTAGTCAGGTTCACTAACCACTAGACCAAGCGGTCTGTCCAATCTTCATTTATTTTAACTTTTGTTTTTATTTTACAAGCTTGCCATTCTAATTTTATTTGTAGAGATTCTTTGACAAATAATAATAGGTAAAATTGTAAAGAAACGTATTTAAAATCTGTATGCGAAAGCTGCTAAAAGATGTAATTTGTAAAATATTAAGTAACATATTGTATTATATATTATTTGATACTGTAAACTTTCCAAATAAATTAGAATATTAAGCAATTTTATAAAGAAGTTACTCAAGAAGAAGATGAAGTTACTCAAGACGTTATACAAGAAGAGTTATATTTCGTACGTTAAAATATAGTATTGTACATTTCCTATCTCTATCAATAATAAAGTTGACATACATTTAAATTTGGAATTAAATACGACAGAGCAGAACGCCACCACAGACTATAAATGTTGGTTCAGTGATTGTAAATAACGCGACAAACTTTCTATTCGGTATGTGTAAAATAGCTTTAAGAATTTATCCTTTAACACCCGCCAATTACCGGAATAAATTACACACGCACCGTACGAATAACTTGTTATGCGAATGTTATTACATTCAGCCATATTTTCGACCTGTACATCTATATATTTATTAATAATATAATATTATAAATTCGATCCATCGTGTATTGTGTATCGATATGTTATGAGTACTCAGGATATGTTTTTTACGCTGTATTATCAACCCAATTGAATGGATGATAATCATGGCTGAACTGCGTTTTATCGTGAGTACCTGTTACATAAGGTATAATATATGAGAACATAATATTGTATTGTATGTTTTATACTTATCCTCATACTAAGCATTTTAAGTGTAAACAGGTACTCACGATTTGTTTATTTTGAGACAGATATTTGGAATCAGTTGTATGTAGTTACTGGAAGTCTTGTTCCGAGTACCTACTTATTTACATTTATAATGTTTAGTATGTATTTTAATATTAGATTATTGATTATTAATTAATTAATAAATATTTGTTGAATATTCATTAATTCACAGATCGTCTAATTATTTCCAACATGGCTGTACCTACCTCACCTACACTACGTCGCTTTTCCAAACAATTAAAACTATTACATTCCAATAAAATCCGTTTCGTTTAAATATCGAATATAAATGAATAAACTCACCACACGCATTAAATCAGCTGATTGCTGGTGTCAGTCTTCCTTATATTCTTTCTTTCTACACGGAAACCACAAACACGAGCGAGATACCAGAAATAAAACCAATTTGACTATAAAGTCACCTGGGATTGAAACCACGTATTTTAGTTTGTGTAGTGGAACGAGCGTGCGAGGCGCTGCAACGTCCAGCGAGAACTATGTTGTCTTCAACCAGACTGTCCCACCACTTTCCATCACTACGGCAGACCCACCAGCCATTAGGACACTGCGAGACTGTTTATTATTGTTTTTATTGTTATATTTTTGCGATTAAAAATTTATTTTAATGTTTGTAGTTATTTTGAAATTATCATCAATACATATGCTTTGTATGTAGATATAGTAATTTTGTAGATGGTGTGAATGAAAAACTATGGACCGATACTTCCAAAAGCAACCAAATTTACAATAAGAAAAGTGTATAATTTATTTTCAGAGAAATATCCACATATATTAAATCTGTACATAAAATATATTTAGGAGAAAGTATTACTGAGGGCTATAAGGAATAGAAAGGAATAGTAAAGAATAGAATCCAAAAGAGTGATTTTTAAAGATTTTGTCTGTTTAAAAGTTTGTGTGTGCGATTGTATGTTTTTAATATATCTATGGTTTATTTTCTAAAATATAGGACTTTGTATTAAAATTTTTTTTATCTTTTTTTTTGTCGAGGGGAAAATCATAAGATACCCGTACCTAGTGGGTTCTGGTAATGTGGGATTTCTAGCCTCTAAAGCCCCCCCAGGCAGCCGTCCGACACGTATCGGGAGACTCTAAGATCTCATACAGATGTACCATTGCCTTTCTATTGGCCTGTTAATAATAAGTTTTACAGTTTAAATAAGGTAACATGTGTATTTGCCAAAATTACGAAATTTTAAGTACTTACACAACAGTAATTATATTAATACAGATTATAAAATAATTATACAGCTGTTAGTGTACCTAATACAAGGTCCAGGTCATTTAGATGTACTGTAACCAGAGCGTAACATCAAAAACAAGAGGGCGTAAACACCTTGACATCAACACCAACATATACAAATCTAAACATCTAATCTGGTTTTATACAGTAAAGCTAATAAATGAATCGTCCATCGCCCGGCGGCTTGTCTCGATTGTGATCGAAGAGTTAAGCTACAACGGGCGCGATCGGTAGGAGGATGTGTGACCGCCAGTGGTTAAAATTTCATGAACGCTTCCGTGCTTCAGAGGGCATATCAATCGATCGATATCGATAGCAATCGTTAAGAGCATGAGAACTTCTGACCTAGGTTGGCCACTAACCTCTCCACCAAGCCACCTCCGCATTGCGCGCCATCGCCAAAGCAAACTCCATAGTTTGCTTTAGGTCTTCTCAGTATGAGCCAATAAGCTAGTATAAAAAATAAAACACTGGACGTTATTTCAATAACTCCAACTCTACCGGTAGCTTAACTAAAGACAGCTTACTTTCGATAATTATCCGAAGGCCACGCCGTAACGTTTATTTCAAAATAATTGTTACCAAATATAACCTATACGAATTGTTGTAATACAACAGTATGTAACAAGTATTTACTGTCCATAGATAACATCTAGATGAGTTAAGACATGCGTAAAAAAACGAGTGTTATGTTAGTCAATAGCAGATTATCTGGATTCCAATGCAAGGAGCTGTCGATTTTACTTTCGTGTTTAGGGTTTCGTAGAGAAAAAGTGTAATCGGAGTTTTTTTTTCTCCGGCTCCAGACTTCCCACTAATTAGCATCACTGCGGTCTCGGGTTCAAATTAAAAAAATTCTAATTTTCAAAAATAGTTATATGCATATTAATAGTTAATGGCGTTCATTTTTACGTAATTTTATGATTTGACAGAGCGGGAAATAATGTCACTTTTACACTTTAAGGAATTATGTCATTTTTATCAAGTCTTGTATACTTTTGAAGTATACAGAATTAAAAGAAAAATGTTTACCTTTGATGCGGAACTTTTCGTTAATTTTGAGAGTGTATAAAACATTTATAGTATGATTAATCATTTGGCGCCATGAGGTGTATTAGCGTAACTTTTGGCGCCATATTCGTGAGCTACTGTCGTCATGATTCTTGTCTCAAGAATAAGATTATATTACGGAATGATATTACTTAATGCTATATAAATAATTGCAAAAAATCATAGTAATAATATTGTGCAATATATCGTTGCTAAATAAAATAGATATGGCTATTATTAAACAATTTCAAATGAGTACACATCCAGTTGCCTAATAAATGAAATAAACGTAGAATAGCTTTAAAAGAACACTAATTATGTAAATTGGTGATACTAATTGATATTTTCTTAATAATATGTACTAACAAAATTTGACATTTTATTATTTTTTTAAATCTTTAGTAGTTGGTAACTAACTTTTTTGTAGTTACTGTTATAAGTTTAATGTTTGATTAGCAGTATAAATTTTTTTATATGTGCGAAAAACACGTTTAACGTTTTAACTGGGCGTTATTTAATGAACTCAGGTCTCTGTACGACTCTTTTTATAGTCTAAAAAAGTTTTATTAAGATATTTAAAAACATAAGCTTTAATTATAGAGCTGTTACATGAAGAAACATGTAAGAGGAAGTGGATCTAATTAAACTTGTCAAATTTGACACGTAACAAACAAAAATCCTAACATACTAATATACAAACATATAGCTACTGCAAGTTAAATAAAAGCTTGTAAAAAAAGGTCTCCACGCGTTGATACTATGAAAATTTTGCTAGTTTTGTCGCGAAAAGTAGCTAAAAGGAGTTGCCAAAGAGGATAAGGTTTTTCAAAGATATAAGCATAATACTTTGTATTCATACACTAGATGTGCCGGTGTATGTTGGAAGAGGGGGTGCACCACGCGGATGCAGTAGTGGGAAAAGTTAGTAATGTTATTAACATTTATTGAATATTAGCGATAAAGGTGACCCCGAACAAAAAATAGAAGGCTTAATTTTTGGTAGCGAAAAGCTAGAATTATAAGGAGAATTAGAGATATACAAAAATATTGCTCATTCTAAAAATTATGATTTGTTAATATGATTGTGTTTGGCACAAGGATATTTTGTAATATCTGTAAATAATTATTGCAAGTATTGGCAATCTATCGCAGGTGCAAAGTAAGTTGCGTTATTTATTAGATAAGTGAAATGCTTTTAATAACGTTACTCCAATTAGTGTCGTAGTTATTAAGATGTTTTTATTTTAGATTGGAGATATAGTTATACTGAAATTATAATTAAATCCCGCCAAACAGTGACTGACTCGTCGGTATAACTAAAAGTCAAGAAAAGTGTTTAGAAATACAAAAGGTGGGTGTTCGCAGGATAGATAGGTTCGCAGGTTCGCAGAGCGTCGACACGAGCAACGTCAATTCGACTTGCCGCGTTATTAACTACGACGCGTATTTTATACTATAATATATATTATAGGACAATTAGGCAGATGATTTTTTGTTTTATATGCCTATAGCAGTATAAAACATCAATCTAATTCGTGATAACACGAGCTATATAAATACTAAAAAACTTGATTTTTCTTTGAGATAAAAGATTAATTTCTTATTCTAGTACACCGTTTAAAAACAACTTAGCAACTTTCTCCGCAAGTTCATTACAACACATTACAATGAATTTGAATAGTTTTAAAACTTTTATTATACAGAGACGACAATATTTAAATATTCAGAAGTTACTACACAGTTTTTCTAAAGCCGTAAATTAGTGAAGTTGTTAAAATATTAGCAAATTTCCCCAAGACAACATGGAGTATAACAATTTTAGGTGCAGAATTTTGAATGTATAAATAGTCTTATAATAAATTTGTAAATAGTCGTTGTCTGTTCATGGAAAATATTTTGAAAACTATTGGGAGTTTTAGTATGTTTAGAAGGCGACCTCCTGCCAGGCGAGGTGTAATACCTGGCGAGCGGCTGAGCTCCGACTGTTCATGGTCGGAACGCAGTAAACACCGTTAGCGTGATTTAGGCTTCTTGTGACGTGTGATGTTGCCACATAAGGAACAACTTATCAACTAGGTAGGTTCAGATGGCCCATCTATTCATTGTAGCATAAAGAAAAACCTTAAAATAGCACAATAATATAAATAGAATTGGGTTTAAACTAAATTATGTGATTTTCAATTGAATTATCACATTAATGCGTGTTTAGGAATCGAACCCGTTTGTTCTAGCTTCACTGGTAGCTTCAATACCAACCAACCATTTTGATATAGCCACACAAAAAACTAAACTCATACATTTCAAAATGGTTTCACCGTTTCTATAAACTTATAATTTAGACGGTAGTACTGCATTTAGTAAACCGAGTTACATACTGACCCGATCAGATGTGCAGCGTTACGTAACAAACACGGTAATGTTACGACACGAGTGCTATGGAAATTAACGTGGATTCATAGAGACGAAGTGTCTTGCGTCGATCCTAAATGATGAACGGAGTTAGGCAATAGCGGGCGGGATGGGCGGCTAGTGGCACAAATTCTTGCGCACTTGTTGCACGGAGGGGACGTCGGTGTCGGTTGTTATTGTTCGATAGCTGTCGTTAAGCCGTAAGGCCTTCGGGAGACACTGGTTGGCCGTTAGACCTTGGCAAGTCATCTCTGCCAACTAGGCTTCTAGCTCTGAAAGTCCAGAACACTTTTTCAAACTCAAATCATTTATGGCATTTGGGTATTTATAACACACTTATGAAGGTCGTGTTTTGGATTCTACTGCTGTATCGGAAAGGTTCGAAAAGAGGAGAAGAAACAGCGAAAGAAACAAACTCCGAAGGCATTGGGCGGTATAAAAAATTTACGCGGGAATGCGTATAAATATATACGTATGGATATAGCTTCTAAAAAAACATATTAATATAAAACTAACAAGTCTAAAATCCTGTGGGATTGGGAGTTACTCGGATAAAACTCCTGCGCGTACGAATTAGCGGGTTCAGCTATTAGGAACTGAATAGTTTTCTCAAAGGAACATGGGACCAAAATGGAACGAAGAATCCTCCTGCACTAATCTCCCTTTCACTCTGTGTAGTGCATACATTGTGTTCCTGAGTTAAGTGTGATTCAGAGTAACACGCGGGCGTAGCCGCGGGTGAAAACTAGTTTTCTTATAATGTGTGTGTCTATTTTTTAAACTGTACTAATTGATGCACTTATAATTTAATCCATCAAATACCGTACATTAATCATCATAAAATGTCTCTTCAAAACCCTCAGAACAATATCGACGTGACGTACATTGTTGTACAATGAATGGAGAACGAATGAACGATATGAACGAACGTGCGAACAAACCGATCTTGTAAGTTGAGCTACCCGCGTTTCATATACTTTTTAAACGAAGATATATTTTTTTATTCTGAATCGAATTTCATAAAAGAAACACTATACCTCAAGCTTAGCACAATACATTAGTGAAGACTGTGCTACAATTGATTCAATCGTTTCTGAGATTATAGTGCATATAGGCCAAGATAATAGCAGTAATAGCATAGTGCTTTGAACGTTGGTCTTTGAACGTAAGGCCTTGGGTTCAAATCATGCGGTACACCTATAATTTTTCGAAGTTATGTGTGTATCAGAAGTTGCTTATCGCTGGCAACGGTGAAGGAAGACATCGTGAAACCTACACTTTCCTTCTCTTTTCTTCTGTTCTTCATAAAGTTTTCAAAGGTGTGTGAAATCCACCAATTGACACTTGGACAACGGGGCGGACCATGTCCTATACCACATAGTGAATGGAAAACCGAGCCCAGTAGTCTGACTGTTATGGTCTGCGATGACAACGACGAGGCATAGACAAACAGACAAAATTTCTAGACATAATTGTTTTGGGTTTTCCCAAATATCTTTTTTTTACCATAAATAAGTTAGCGCTTGACTACGATCCCACCTGATGGTAAGTGGCGATGAAGTCTTTGATGATAAAGCACACTAACTTAGTAGACGCCTATTCACTCTTGACTTAAAAACATTTACATTGTAATCGAACGGGGACACCGACACGGGCAACTTATTTCAGTATTTAGCAGTACGGGTGATAAAAGTTGAGGCAAAACGCGGTACGAAAATGGCGAGATTGGAAGTTTAAAACCCAAAAATGGTTATAGGATAGGTTTTAACCATGAATGGCTTTGTTCCTTCAGGATATCAGATTAAAATTAGTATGGCAACTCGAAAACCAATGGACCAAATTAGATGAAATTTTGCAGGTTTGTAGCTTATGTAGGACAATGGGTAAAGGATACTTTTTGTTCCAGAAAACTGCTTTGTTACCGTAGGATAATAGGTTAAAAAAATATCGCAATTCTTAAAGCACTGAACAACTTTTCTTCCGACGCGAAGCGAGGCAATTACTTGTATACTCGTATATAATACCTATTCATGAAATATTTCAAGTGTCCATCTTTTAGATTTAAGAGATAGAATTCTATGCAAGACGGACAGGGAAATCTTATGAATAGGATACCAATATTATTCTTTAGGCACGAAGTATTGAAACAGGAATAACACTTATCTACTCGTATAAGAATGGATGCTTTCGTTTTTCAAGATTATTATAAATGCGAGAAATCGTGAGGATGGATGGGTGGCTGGATGGATAGATGGATAGATGGATAGATGGATTCATGTCATATAAGATCGCATTTAGATCTAAATGATTTAATCAATCCTTAATGAGAATCCTGCTTATAAATGTGAAAATTTGTGAGAATGGATGGATAGATGTAGATACAGATTTTTAAAAGTGTACAATAACGCATTAAATAAAGCGATATTCTTAAGTGTACATCAAATAACTTATCACCTATCAATTTATGTTCAACAATAAAACTTTTTTACATCTAATAAATTATTGTACTGCAACGAAATTGTGTATCAAAATTAGAAATATGAATAATTCAAAAACATACATCAACTGCCCTTAATATATGTGTACCTAAAAAGCAGCTTGATTTACAAAAATGTCCACTCGTGGGCCTTCTGGAAGACATTCCAACTAGGAATAAGAAGTGCCCTTGTACAAATTTTTCTACATGTCTTTTCTCTTTTTGGTTTATTGGGTGTACAAAATAAATTAATTAATTAAAAAAAATTAAAAAAAAGTATTTTTATACCAAAATACTCATTGTATGTACAAGTACATCAAACAAACCCGGCCGTACATATGGAACTACAACGGCAACAAAACAAATATTTTTGCAACATATTTTCTATTTTGTATTTCAAAATTAGCACAAAAAATAAATCTTATTAGGTCAGGTATAACGATGTTATGTTTGCTGTGCACTAGTAATTCTTTGATATGCTTTCATAAAAAAGCTTAACAATTAAAAATTACTGCGTTATGTACTTTAATTGTTGACAAAATAACATTAGTTTGAGTTGCCAGTTTTGATGTACAATTAGTATTTTTAATTGAAAAAGGATTTTTTTTAATATAAAAATCGCAATTTTTTTGTTTGTTAGTTAAATACAGCCCTTAAATAAATATGTTTGTTACTCTTTCACCCAAAAAATACTAAACGAATCTGAATGAATTTTGTTACAGTGATCAATTATAGATTGAAAAAAACACATTTTTATTATAACCATGCGGACGAAGCCGCGGGCAGAAACTGATACGCCGATAACAATACATTGGCCAACTATAACAAGCAAATGCACTAACAGAATTAACAAGAACAGTTATAAAACTGTTAACCTCACTCGTTGTTGCTTAACTTTGCCGGAAGTGGCTTAACTTTGCCGGAAGTGGCTTAACTTTACGATCGCCACAATTGATAGAAGCTGTGATGCCTTTGTCCATTAACGCTTATTTACGAAAATAATGGACCGTAACCCAGGACGTACCATCCTATTAATATTATAACTGTAAAAGTGTGTGACGATGGATGATTTTTTGTTATTCCTCCACGCAAAATCTACTAAACTGATCTGGATGAAATTTGGCACACAGATAAAGAATAATCTGGAATAACACATGGACTACTGTTTACATGCTTTTATTTAACAGGCAGTGTATGTTTGTATATTAGTATGATAGTATATTTGTTTGTTACGGATCAAATCTTGCGAGCTTAATTCGAGTCATATTCTCTTGCGCTACGAAGCTGAAATTTTGCATAAGCCTTCCATCCTGATGACAATGCATTTTTATGACGAGCATGACCTGATACTACGTTCAGGATTGGCTTCAGAGAAGGAAAGCCTCAACGGTTATCAATACAGTTACGAAATTATGTGTTTTTTTGTATTATGAATCTATAATTTAATTTATTAACTATAATCAAAGCTTGTGGTTTTAAATATTTTTAATAAATCTTGTTATTAACATACCTACCACGCGACGAAGTCGCGTAATGTAACATAAACGAATCGTGGGTACTCCTTTACATTCAAAATGAATTTATAATTATGGCTCAATCCAGTGCCTGACCATACCATGGTCAAGATGAATGATATCTCACAAATTTGAATCATCATTCCAACGCATAACTTGCCCACTAATGGTCCCGGGTCTCTCACAATATGAGCCATGTCTCTCACAATATGAGCCATGTATGCCATAGCTAAGATGGCCAAATGCGGAATGGCAGACTTCACACACCTTCGAGATCATTATGAAGATGTCTCCGAAGTACAGATATCCTCAGAATATTTCCCTTTACCGAAACAAGAGATAATTATCATGCAATATACACATCACTTTGAAATTTAGAGGTACCCGCTGCGGGACTTGAAGGACCTCCTCGACAGACCCAACGTTCAAACAATTAGGCTATAACTACTTAAACTGTAAATAATTAATTTATTATTATTTGAGGACTAAATTGAATTGTAAATTATTATATTGAAAAATTCGATTTTTTTTCTTTCTATATTTTAACAATTTTTCGCTGTATTTTTTTATTTTAGTATTATTATGTTTATCTTATTATTAACAATTATAATGAGATATGATAAATTAATTAATATTATATAATATTAATTAATATTATATAATAATTAATATTATGTAATATTAACAATTTAATTAATAAATTAAGTTAACACATTTATTTAAATTACGCTAACGCATTAGGATGCCTGTAATGTTGTAAGTCGTGGAATAAATAATTTTGAACACCTGAACCATTTTCTCAAGCACGAATACCGCGTTTGGAGTAATGTATGCGACCTATATCCCGTATGTACTCGGTCTGTCGGCAGAACTGATATGTGTAGGTACAATATTATTCTCCTACATTCTGACCAGGTTTATCTGGCTTTACAGGAAACTCTCTACTGTATATGTTACTATAAAAGCCCGTAGTGCGGAAAATTCTATTCCACTAAGGTAAATTATGATGTTCTCCAATTTGGAATATATTCCAGCAAGAACTCAGATTTACCAACTCGTAATGGTAAAAGTCCTAAGAGGTCTGTGATTGTGTTTTACCACCACAGCACGTTAAATCGAACATGTAACTGAAATGTAACGTCAAACACATTCGATTATGAATTATTTTAGGGTTTTAAACTCGAATCTTCGTGGACTATATACATTATGCAGTGTTACGAGTACTCACGATACATGTTTTTTGCGCCGATATTTCGACCCAGTTCCATGAATCATGGTCCCTGCTGAACTGCGCTGGCGATGAGATACTTTTGACAGGTTGACAGATGACTAATGGACAACATGAGACTACTACGATACAT
>DWJZ01008981.1:0-10984 GCA_018249125.1 Asbolis capucinus
GTATATATGTATGTTTATCAGTTATCTGATCACCATAGTACAAGCTAACGCTTAGTTTGGGTTCAGATGGCCGTGTGGGAGTTGTCCAAAGATATTTATTTATTAGCGTGATGATATATAGCCTTCCTCGATAAATGGGCTATCTAACAATAAAATTATTTTTCAAAACGGACCAGTAGTTCCTGAGATTAGTGCGTTGAAGAAAATAAACAAACAATTTTTTCAGCTTTATAATTTTAATAAAGATTTCTTTTGCTTGAAAAAAAGCTTTCATTTTTAAAAGTAAAATGAATGCTCTTCTCTCGAGAAATGGTCGTATTTCTCAAGAACCTAAGTCTTCGCTTATAATTTTTTTCTCGACTTATTCTGTTTTCAAAAGCAGCGCATGTATGCTCTTACTGGGGACAGCTTGACAAACATCTTGAAAGCGAGGAAAAATCTGAGAGACGAGAGATCCGAGAGAGCGAGACGCATTGTAACCTTGTTCCTGCCTGCTTAGGGTTGCCAGCGTTTTTTGGAATTTTTTTTTTTTTTTAATTTTGACAGGGAAAATGAGCAGATTTTAATAAAAATAGAAAAAAATTAATGAAAATAATATTTTATATTATAAAAACCTACTTTTTAATGCTTTCTGCACAATTTATCAATAACTTACTTGTTATTTGTATTGTTATTTTTATATTCAGTTAGGTTATTTGCACATTCAGTTAGTTAATAATGAAAATAAGTTTATATTTTAACTAATATTTTGCATGCTTATTTTTTAGTCGCATTATTATTTAGTCAAAAAATTATAAAAAATTCAAAACTTATAGTTGACAACCCTAAACCCTATGCACTTAAAGTGCGTCCGTTGTTGCTTAATTTCCGGATCACTTACGATTGATACAAGCCGACGAGCTACGAGCGGTATGCATCGTTCACTTTGCATGCGTTTTCGTACCAATTCGTGCGTATACGTCCGAACACGCACTAATGGGTCTGACCTTATTACTATGGAACTACGTTCACATTGAATACGCGTAGCCGTTCATAAACCTGCGGCTTGTTCCGATTGTATTCAAAAGTTGAGCAACAGCGGGCGCGGTCGTTAGCAGGGTGACCGCTTGTTTCTAAACTTTTATGACCACTTCCGTGCTTCGGAGGGCACGCAATGCGACCAGTCCTGGCTGTTATCGTTGAATAGCAATCGTTAAGCCCGGAGGCCTTCGGGTGGCATAAAAACTTGGCCTTACCGTCTCAACCAGTTCGCTTTGGAGCAGCGTGGAGGAGAATGATTTAGGCCTCCTCTATAAGAGATGAGACCCGTGCTCAGTAGTGGGCTATCAATAGATAGAAGCCATACATATACTCCGACCCTAATTCTAACTTTCGTTATCAGTCACAATTTGTACTAAATTTTTCTTGCGTTTTTGGGTAATAAAAAAATTTACCTTGAAATTATAGATAAGAATTAAGATGAAAATAATGAAGTTTCCGCCCCCGGTTCTGCTCATGTGGTTTGTTAGCCTAGCCTATCTTATTGCGCCTATTGTAATACTTCAAATTTTACAATAAAGATCAAAAAAAAAATATCTTTAATTTTTTTATGTTAAATACTAGTTTTCGACCGCGGCTTCGACCGCCCGGCACGTTGACAAAAGTAGTATGTGTTATTTTGGTATATAATAAAGAAGAGCAAACATCTATCCAACCTCACAAACTTTCGCATTAATAACATTAGTAGAAATAATTAGAATAATTATGTTACTGGAAATATATGAGCTGAATATATGAAACTGAAATTTCATACAAATTCTTTGTGAAACAAAGTGAGCGTTTCAGTGAAGCTAGGAGTTGATGTGACCCATCTGTAACGTAACTTGACACGTTACATATGACGGTAATAATGACGAGATGACGAAGGGTGTAAACATGCCGCGATCTTCGTTTCGCGAGATATACTTTACGCTTTTACGTAATAAATATCGGAAGAAAAACAAAGATATTAGAGTCGTTATTGTATGAATATTGTGTATGTAATCTTATGACTTTCATTGAGTGAGCTCGATGTTATGATGCAATAAATAATTTTGACTTTGACACAAAAATATACCAACCCGCAATGGAGTAGTAAAATATGATCACGAGGAATTACCCGTGCTGTTGTAGGCCATGGGTTAAAGCCAATACCTGAAACTTAAGGTCACAAAAGATAAAAAAGGCTTGTACATAATCAAATCATGACGAAAGTAAACATTTTATTTTTTTTACTTTTGGCAACTCACACACGGCCATCTGATTTTATTTATTCTATTTAAATGATGTTTTTTATTTTAACACGGGGGAGGTGTAGCACGCAGACGTAGTCGCGGGACAAAAGTAGTATATTTTATATTCATGTTATTTAATATTATTATCACACGGCACTGCCAGATACATCGTATCGAACCTACCAAACACCTTTAAGTATTTGTTTGAGTGCGTCTCTGTTATAGCTACACTCTCGCTGAAAGACAGAAGATCGTACACCACTTTTGATTTTAATATTTCTCTTATCTACACTAGTAATAAAATTATAATGGGTCTATTCTATATGAAAATTTTGAAGCAGGGAGGCTTGTTATCGATATTGAGACCAAAACATGTCTTCTTGGATTTATTGTATGTCAGCCTGTTCGTGCTTTACGCAAAATTTATATAAGGACAATGGTTATAGGATATTTTTTATCCTTGAAAACAGCTTTATTCTCGTAGGGTTATAAGTTCAAATTAGTAAGTTCACTCTGAAACCACTGGACAACTTTTCTTCAGTAACGAAGCGAGAGAAATTTCTAGCCTATACTAATATTATAAAGAGGAATGATTTGATTGCTTGTTTGAAGAGAATAGGCTGTGTAACTACTGGGCCGAGTTGAAAAAAATCTTTTACTATTAAGATCCTATATAATTCCTAATGACATAGTTTATAAAGTGACAGCAGTTTATACAAGTAAAAAAAGTTTCCAACATCTATAAAAGTACGTGATCTAGTGTCTTCAAACTTGATGATTTATACCTATTTAAATTTTAGTGGATTTCAGAATCAGAGTTGAATTAAAATGCATAAAATGAATAAGCATAACAGAAAACTTTTCTCTAATGTAAATTCATACATAAATTATAATTATGATGATTTTTTTGGTCCACATTTGGCTTTAACATAATGTTTTGACACTATCAACTTTCATTAGGCAGACTACCTACCCGCGAACATTCGCCATACATTCGTAAATCGAACACGGTTACACGAGTGTGCCAAAGCCGTCACACCGCTTTCGACGGCAAGATACCTGTCAACGTACACGTTATATTATCTAATTCCATGAGGTTACGTCCTTATTCGATCCTCAATACCTCTTAACGACGTACCGCGAGTTCTTATTCGTATATGTATATAAATTGCGATTTGTTTCTTCGTTCACTGGGTTTAAACGTTATTTATGTCTCCTGCATCTTTGTACACGACGCGGAATGACTTCGACCTGTAACTGATTCACTTCTAAGCATTATCCATCCATCCATCAATCAAATATTACATTTCATATACTGTTAAAGACTGTTTGGACGATGGGCCATCATGACCCATCCAAAAGGCAACTATTTTTAAGTTTCGTTCGTTTCGGAATTACTGTTTTCTTTGATATTATAATACAAGCTGTTCAGCTCGTTAAGTATCTAAATAACAAATGGGAACATTTTCACAATTTGAAATTGAAATTTTACAACTTTAATAATTTCCGAGTATTATACAGAATAAATTTATAAACAAACAACGTTAAGAAGATTTCGTTGTAGTATTTATGTAAAGCTCCAATGGGCATATTAATATTTATGTATCTAAGAAGTGTTTATCGCTTCGCTTCGATACAGCTACGGCCGGAACACTTGGTGATATGATAGAAATATTGAAAGGTCAATTCTCTGTGTTATATAGTGCATATTACAAATTAATTTTTTTATGGGTTAAGCAGGCAAACGAGCTGGCAGATCACCCGTACGTGATCACCCCCATGGACATTAAAAACACCAGACTGGGTTGTAACGCGTTGCCAGAAATAAAGTGAAAGTATAAATACACGCGGGGAAGAGAAAGAGACAAGGGAAGTAGTAAATTGTTAAAGCTACCGGAATCAATAATGGCGTTAGGTTAGAGTTATGGCTCTCAAGCTCCTAGCCGGAACACGATGAATCGTTTGGCGGCTGATTCATGCTGATTCGGCACCAAAAGATTGGAACCCTTCCGCAAAGTCCTTTTTTTTATCGAAAGGGAAATCTTTTGAAGATATCCGAACGCAGATTTTACGGATGTAGGATTTCTACCTATTAAAACCCTCCCGGTAACCCCTCTAGTGTATATGGGAAGGCACCGGGATCTCATATGAATGCACCATTGACTTGTACGCCTTTGACAGGCCGGTTGGTCTAGTGGTTACTGACCTTGACTTCTACACCGAAGGTCGTGGGTTCGAATCCCACCCAGGTTAAACTTTTCTGTGATGAGCAGGAATGTTTGTTCTATGTGTCTGGTTGTATAATAGAAATATCTATTTAAGTATGTATTTAAAAGTATTTATGTATGTTTATCAGTTATCTGATCACCATAGCAAGCTAACGGTTAGCTTGGAGTCAGATGGCCGTGTGTGTTGTCCAAAGATATTTATTTATTTTACGACACCCTGGAAGGCTAGAATGGGATTTGGGGTTTGTAACTCACTTTTTCTGTGGTGATTCCTCTCAGTGCTGTAAAAAAGGTGGACGAACTGTACGCTATTTTAAGGACTTTTTGGCAACAGCAGCCTTACGTGGACTTCTTTTTTTTGTGGACGGATTTAAATTAAAAAAAATACTGAAGTCTCTAAATATTTTGAATACGATTCTCTTACAGATAAGCAAGTGGAATGGATGCTGTCAAGAGACCTGCAGCTGGCCTTCATGAAGGCGACCCAACATCTGTGCGATCTCTGCGAGCTACCACATCGTATGCTTTCCATACCTGTCTTCGTAAGTATTCATACTGTACCACGATGGTTCAGTTTGGGTTACTGAGGAATTAGTTGACAACCCAGGTTTAGGTTTTACATCTCCCTAGGCGTCCGGAATGCTATAATCATTCGGTCGGTGGTTCGTGCCCTGATTCCCAGGATAGGTACGTTTATGACAGATGGACGTTTGTTATCGGGTTAAGGGTTATGTGATGTTTATTTGTGCTTTCCATGCCATTCGCAGAATTTAGTGCGGCGGCACGTTTGAAACGACTACGAAGTATAATTTTATGCATAAAAATTTAACGTACAACTTACCCACATCTTATTAAATCCTACCACTAATGTTAAGGTTTGTGAAGATGGATAGATGGATGGAAAGATGTTTTTCACTCCATCTCGCAAAAATTACAGAACTAATCTGAATGAAATTTGGAACAGGGATAGATTATTGTCTGGAATAATACATAGACTACATTTTACCAATGTACCAAGCGAGCGAAGCCGCGGGCGAGCCGTAGTATGCCATATATAAAACACTAACGTTTTTTACAGTTCCACCAGCCAGTGTACGGTCTGAAGATACCCAATTTCACTGACTTCGCGGGCCCCGGTGTTATTCTAACGTGAGTGTACTTTCAGTACTTTCTTAGTTACATTGTTTACTTGGGAGGTTGGGCGCCAACAAATGAATACGTAATGGCGGATTTCTGAGGGGTTTTAATTGTCGGCACGTATTTTTTAGGGTTCCGTAGATACCGTAGATACGAAAGGTTTAATTTACGTCTTGTTCGTCAGTCCGTTCGTTTGCGTGCGCTAATTAGTACTTCAAGTTAGAAGCAAAAATCAATTTTTGTTGATTCCAAGTTGATTTTTACACTTTTTACACAAAACTATACTACTATACTACACCATCGCCTCTAAAAGCGGTGAATGGTTTTGGAAGAAGCGGAAAGAAACTCATAGGGAGTTCTTTTTCCTACTCACAGTTGCAGATAGTATTTACTAACAATTTAAGGTCACAAAAATATAAACTCACATATTATGTATAGTTATCAAGTTTATTATAACAACCTTTCGTCATAAGAATGCTTTTGTCATGAGATTTTAATTTATACATTACATATGACATATTACATTTCTCTCAACTGTAGTGGAATTGAAGGGGAGAAAAAATAAATAAAACTTTATTTCCTGTGTATCTCCCCTACTGGGAAAGTAGATCTACAGCTGCAAGTTATTTTGAAAAAATAAACGACTTGTATAAGATTAAAGCCACCAAAAGATTTTTTTAAAAGGAAACCTGTTTCTGGATGTGACATTTTATTTAACACTTTCTGAAGAGTAAACTACTTTTAAAGTGTTTATACTTTCTACGATACGATATGCGTCGATAAGAAAATATCAAGTTTCCTATATACATATTATTATATGCACTTTCTCCAAACTTACCCTGTATAATGTATGTAAAACATAATGTATTTTGGAAATTTAGGCTCAACAAATTAATGAGTATTACAATTACGGAATACTAAATTGTGCGTTATCCAAGACGCACTTGGCATATTTTTTTTTGTTTTGCCACGTTTACGCACTTCGTTATTATACAGGACGAAGGTACTTTTCCGCTTTCGTAACTGCGCTTTAGTACTTTAGTGTTTTAACTGCCTGAATTAACGTGGAAGCTTACACAAATTGAAGGTTTTGTTTACTATTAAGTTTAATGAATTCTTGTTAATTTGTGTATCGGGGAATTTTGTAGATTCCCGTGTTTTTCGGACTTCTCCGACGTCGCGGGGAAACCTAGTATGGTATAATTTTTATGTATCTCTCCGTTGAATCTTAGTTCAGAAAGTGGTTTATTTTTTTATTTTAGTTTGAATAGTTTTTCAACCGAGAATGTTCTTCTATTTGTGAGTATTCGTGTAGCCAGTTTACAATTTTTTATCAGGTCATCTCTTTTCAAGTTGATAAAAAGATGTAGGCTATTTTTAGACGTATATTTTTGTATCTGGGCAACTTAAAAATTTAATTAATAATAATAAAATTCTGAGTAGAGTGCTCAGAAAACCTTTGAAGTCCGAATTCTATTTTTAAGAGATTTTTTACAATAAGCCTTGGTTAGGTTAATGTTTAGATAATAAGGTCAAAAGATATATCACTTGAAAAGGATTTACAAGATTATTTATTTCGCACCCACATGACACTCTGTTTACCGCATATAGAGAGCCGCAAGATCTGGTACATTTTCTACATGACAGCCTCCGAATTTGTTCGGGGAATCCTTCGAAATTTTCGTTTATTTCTCTACTTGAAGCTCCACAGCTTTCAACAACACGAAAAAATAATATTCTCTTGTAAAAGTCCAACATATTACTTGTTAAAATATTCACTTGTAAATGTTTACCAACTTTTCTCGTTAAAGCTTACCATCTTTCCTTGTAAAAGTCTACCATGTTCGCTTCTGAAGTTCAGTTATCTTGTCTTGTAAAAGTCTAATATATTCTCTCGTAAAAGTCTTACTGTTATTTTGTTATAGTCTATCTTACTTTGTTACTATATTTCCTGGTAAAAATCTTCCCTTGTAAAAAAGTTGCGGTTACTTTATGTAAAAGTGTTTGCCGAGATCAAGGTGCCCCTCGAGACGCTTAGGACGTTTTTGAAATATTTTATTTACCCGACCCTAAACCTTTGTAGTTCTACAAGTTAATAATTAAATACTTACCTCAGTAGATTTGTGGAGATATCTGTCACGTTCGGTTACCTATACTCGATGCAAATTTGATCTGAAATGTTTGTTAACAAACCGCTGCCTAGCAACCTGTGACAAACGGGAGAATTAAACTTTTTGTTATTGTATCAGTTGGCAACTCTTTTGTATCATTACATTTTTAAAAATTTTACTTGTAAATTATGTTATCTGCTTGGTAACAAATACATAAAGTGTATTACAACGAAAATTAATAAAACAAAATAATAAAAGTATAAAACAAAATACTTCAATACGTTCAAAGTTTGTTAACTCCTTCATGAAATTAAGGACGATAGAGTATGAATTTGTGAATGATGTTGTGTATTGTAATTTTTTTGTGTGACAGCTATGAATATATGTATTTATTTGTAATTTGTACTTGTTCTTTGATCAATAATTAGTTGAGAAAATATAATGAGTAGTTTAGTGGAAAAAACTCATCTATTTAAGTTGGTGAAAACCCTAAAAAAGATTTTTTATGGTATGTTTACATATATTCCGGATCGAAGTTGCACCGAGCATAATGATGAACTTGTAGCATAGAAGTCTTTGTAAATTAGAGATGTGCGTAATGTTCGAACCTAGGTCCTCTAGTTAGAGACACCAACGTGCAAACCACTAGAATATCACAACTGCATAATTAATTCTTCAAAGTTCACGAATTCACTTAAACATTCCAAGGCGGTACAAGACTCGGGCTCGACAAAACTCGACAAGACTCAAGAATACTTAAAAAGAAAATTGTTTTTTTAAAAGCCTTTATTTAACTTGCAATGTATGTTTTTATATTAGTACGTTAGTATGTTAGGTTGTTGGTTTTCTCGGGTCAAATCTTGCAAGTGTAATTAGACCCACTTTCGCTTACACTACGCTGAAATTTTTCATAAACCTACCGTCCTGATGACAATGTATTTTACGATAAGCATGACCTGATACTATGTTCAGGATTGGTTCCAGATAACTCCTAAACCGTTAACAATACAGTTATGAAATTTTATACCTTTCATCGTAATCGCTTTTGTAATAAAAGCTTGTGTTTTTAAATATTTTAATAGTTTGTTTATTATCTCGGCGATATAAACAGTGACTTAGAATGACTTATAATAAGTGTGGATTTGAAAACAAAAGAAAAGAAAGCAAAGTCTAGCCAGTTTGTGAAGTTTAAAGGGGTACATTGTGTTGTTGACTTGAGGCGGTCATTGACACGAGACAAATAGGACGTTGACAGAGAAATTGTCGCCTTTTCCTACTGTTAATTAAATGGAATTACGGTACATTCCGTATTCCCCCTTTCATCAAGGATAATTATCTACTTCAGAGGATATCCTTTCTAAATCTACAATCTGCAAATCCTACTACAATATTAAAAACGCGAAAGTTTGTAAGTATGTATGGATGTATGTTACTCTTTCGCGAAAAAACAACTTGACGGATTTGGATGAAACTTTGCAGTAATATAGGTTATACATCAGAACAGCATATAGGCTACAATTTGTAATGATTTTATGTAATATTGGTCATAATATGACGATACATGTCAATTGAGTCGGAAAAAAATCTGCTCACTGAGAGATATCTTGGCGTAGGCTGCCTAAACCGTTGGAGTTACACAAAGTTGATGTACCGTAGAATTGTTTGTCTCGAGTAGTTCTAAATAAAAGTCCGCGACAGCATATATCTACCTTTTATGTAGAATCCACCATGTCCAGAATTGTAAACCATAAATTTAATTTAATCGGATACTTTTTTACAATGCACATCTTGGTATATAGGAATATTTCTATTAACGGACCGGCATGACATTATGAACATGACGCTAGCGAAGCATTGGGCGCACCCTAGTAGGTACTTTTTAGCTAAGTGCTAAAGTCACTCTGTCTGTCTGTTCGTATGTAAAGATGAAAAGACAGACAAAACTAAATTGTACAGACAGACAGCTGTGTGTCGGGAGGAATATAGGCTACTATTTAACAGATTTCAAAAAAGGAGAAGGTGTAAAAGAGCTAGTGAATCTGCGAATAATTGAAATTAGTTGCCCGTGTCAGTGTTCCTGCTCGATTACAATATAAATTACTAGTTTATTAGTTTGTGCACTATAATATGTTTGTATGTCTATGTGTATATTTCGGATTTATATAATGTGTTTATATATATATATATATATATACATATATACTATATATATACATATACGTATATATAGTTATAATAAATTATATGCGGTATTTATGTAATATTTTAATATATTTGTTTAAATCTTTAAATAGATATTAAACAACGGTAAAACACCTACCATCTTCTCCATATTCACCCAGGGTTGACTGGTGGACAATGCCATCAGGCATTAAGTTTTACCCTTTGTTTCTTCTAATAAGGGGTGACACAAATATGAGATTTATTCATATTTATGTCACCTGTCACAATGTCTTCAAGTTTAGAGTGAATGGGCTTCTTCTAAGTTAGTGCTTTCCCATCAAAGACTTCATCGCCACTTACCATCAGGTGGGATCTTAGTCAAGGGCTAACTTATATAAGTGAAAAAAAAATTAGTCATAAATAATACTTTAAATACGTTAAAAATTACGTGTACGTGCCTGTACGACCTGTTACGATGGATAGTGATCTGTCAAATAGAAGGGCAGGATATTGCCCTCTTTGACTTAGCAATTTGTTGAACTAAAGCGAAATATATCTCGAAAATGGACCGATCATATGGTTCAACAGAACAACAAAAACTGGCCAAGTGCGAGTTTGATTCGCGCACTAAGGGTTCCGTACCATCCTACGTTGAAAGTTTTCGAGGTTGATCGCGCAAAACGACTAACAGAGTTCAGTGAAATTTGACGTAGAAATAGATTGCGTAAGCTGGAATATCACATAGGTTAATTTTAATCAACATACGACGCGGGCGAAGTCGCAGGTGGATTCTAATTGATCTATGTATACTGTAAAAAAGTGAAGTCTGTTGTATGGGAGCCCCTCATATATGCTTAAATTAATTTTTCTAGTGAGTTCTGTGAATATTTCAAACGTCTTCTTATTGCCGTTATCAATATATATATATATATATATATATATTACTAGCTTTCGCCCGCTACTTCATCCGCGTGGACTGAAAAAAGGTTCAATTTGACAGTAAAATCCCCATTTACAAATACAAATAATGTAATAAATGACACACTACCGATTTTGTGTAAATTTCACAAAAACTATCTACTAAATAGCCCGA
>DWJZ01008982.1:0-10983 GCA_018249125.1 Asbolis capucinus
TGATATAAGTTCTATTTGCCTAATCTATTGCCAGAAAAAAGTCCATCCTGATGTGGCATTTAGAATATATAGTCGTTGAATATAATAAAAATATACAGGACTATATTGCGAAGATTCAGAGTAAGAAAGAGACGCTATACATTTTATTTACAGTACAAATCTCACCCGAAAACAAACCTGAAAATAAAACTTTACAACCAATTTTGTAACGCACCTTACCTGCCTGAGTCACGACGGGAGGCATTTTGGGTAGACGGGTATGTCGCCAAACATAATAAAAAGATTAAATCAAATCCAGAGATAAGACACCTCATGTGGTTAAGCTTTAGAATTCTGAAATTGCTGTCAAATAGGATTAATTCTGTATTTCGTTTCTTTTGCACCGCAATTTAAAGGAGTGACGGTTTGAATGCCCTGCCTGCTTAGGATTAGGGAAATTGTAAAGGTTTTTAATAAAATCTAACCAAGTACGAAAATAAAAGTATTTTTTGCCCATTTTAAACATACGAACTGTACTTTTAATATTTCAGTTGGAGAATTCCCTAAATTGGTAAACCTATATTTATGATAACTTACTGCGGCACTCAGATACTGAATACTAAACTACCTGACCGATTCAGTACTAAGGAACAATTTAAGTAACCATTAACGACTCGCGAGTGCGGCAGTTATATACTAACTACCGCACGCTGTTTATCTGCGGAACTTAGTTTAGGACTGCCTTATTCAAGAAGTCAAGTCAAAATAAAGATCTATTTAGTGATGTACATTGTACATACGATTAAACCAGAAAGAATATTGCCATATTATACTTAAATTATGATTTTATTAATGGTGTCTTTTTTTTAAATATATCAGACAAACGAACAGACGAGCCAAATGATGTGTGGTCTTGTACCTAATTGACATCGGAAATAATAAAGGCATCACTGATGTGAAAGAAGATCTCAATTTATTTACTAATAGAGTGAAGACAATATCAAGCAAGATTTGACATCATGAACCTTAAATAAGACATTGTGTATCGCTAAGAAATAAAATTTAACACGTTAAAGGCACTCAGAGACTTGCCATATTGTGGTTGCATGAAGAGTTCGGGAGTTTATTCATAGCAGCAGAAGCTGAAACCAGACCTGGAGCTTATGTCGAAGTTATCGTCAAAGTTTAAAAACAGTGGCGCGTTCGAAAGTTGACATACATTTTATAATTCTTCTGTGCATCAAAGGGCACGTAAAGCCGTTGCTTGTCGGTTATATTATGTGACGTTATGTTGTCATCATCGGATAGCAGTCGTTAAGCCTTGTCGGAAGCCTTTAGGCAGCAAGATTCCGATAGGGAGGTATTTGTGTTGTTCCGTAATCTATCTGTGGTGGTACATTTAAGGTTTCTAATAACTGTTTAATGCATTATCCTCGAAGCTTCCTGATTTAGCGAGATTAGTGCATGGTCCGATAACGAGTTGAAACTTAATCACGAACTAATTTAGATTTGTAATTGCAAACTGAATTTCTTGGTATTAGGTAGCTACGATATTTCTGTCGCATGGATCATCATTGCTAAATCATACGTTAAAATGACTTGTCTAAGGTAATCTAAAAGCCTAGTGGTTTAAACGTTGGTCTCTCGAACCGGAGGTGATGGGTTCAAAGCCTTTGGCGCGCACCAATTTTCAAAGTTATGTGCGTATCAGAAGTTGATAATCACTCTTATCATTTGTAAAGTGAAGTAAAACATCGGAAGGAACCCTGAACTCCTCCGAGTTCTCCATAAAGTTCTTGAAGTCCACCAATCCTAACTTGGCATGCGTGGTGGACTATTTCTTGAACCCCCACATTATAAGACCTGAACCCTGTAGTAAGACAGTTATGAAAAATCTTTGGACAACTCACACACGGTCATCTGACCCCAAACTAAGCGTTAGCTTGTTCTGTAGTGATCAGACAACTGATAAACTTTTAAATATTTTTAAATACATATTTATATAGATATTAATACCCAGACACACAGGACAAACATTGCTACTCATCACAGAAAAGTTTGACCTGGGTGGGAATCGAGCCCACGACTTTCGGTGTAGCGGTCAGGTTTGCTGACCACTAAGCCAACTGGCCTGTCAAGTTATGGGTAACATGTATTAAAAATGCATGGATATTGTGTATGTAATCTTCAGACTTTCATTAAGTGAACTGGATGTTACTATGATGAAATAAAATTGACTTTGATATGGAAGGAAATATGAAATATTTGTTTAATTGCATCTACAAAATATGCAAAATAATATCAACTTTTTACAATGTCACAATCAAAACAACAAGATAGGAATGATAACAGATAAAGGCCTAGCTTGATATTGACGATATATACAAGGTTTGAGACTGTTAGTAGAATAAATAGTTTAAAAATATAATATTATAAACGAATTACAATTGCCTATTATGTTGTAATTGCCTATTAAACATTTTTTGTTTATTTATGTTGCTTTGCTCTGTAGAAAAATGACGTAACGGACACAAATTTTGTACCTTTGCGCACTTTACCATATTTGATGTGTGTCTGCAGGCTATATATTATTCTTGGAGTTAGTTGTACTTGATTAGGCACCTATCTGCCTTTCCTTGCTGCCTTCTGTCTCTTGGGCATAGCTGGGATACCAGTGAACAGACTGATGAGAAGTTACAATTTGGCATTTTATACATGCGTCAAATACCCTAGAGGATGTTACGGCTGGCCATATAGCCGATTACCGTTGAATTTTGCATTTGATTCCCGACCGGAGCAGAAATGTGGCAGATGAATGCTTGTTTTCGGGTTACATGGACTCCTACAGCAAGGGTATGAGGGTGTAAGCGTTTTAATTAAATCATTTTAGCAGTTATCGCAACAGGTTAATGCAAATCTTACATCGATCAGTTAGACCAATACAATGTTTCCTTGAAGTACATAGAATACCTGTCTTCAATTCATATAACAGTAAAGATATAAAAATATTTTGTTTTGGTGGCTTAAAATCATACCTAATCTTATTTCTAGAATTCTAACGACAGTTCAATGACCCTTATCAGCTGTTTATCAATACCAATCTAAAGCAGCGAAAATCCATGATCGAAACATTATCTGTGGGACTTTACGAAAGTGATAAAATCCTTACCAAGTAATCTCCATACTTCGGCACTGCTCAGGTAAACGTTTAGATGACCGAAACACAGCGGCATCAACAACAAACCGGCGAGTAGCTTCATCGTCCAAATGTTATTTTTTGTAATGTAGAACGAAAGTTACTGAGATTTTCAAATACACAAACACTTTTGTTTCACATTTTCAACCACTGTCCAACAAACCGACAACGTAGAGTTCTCTACAATATCTTCGTGCACACAAAACGTACAAATTCACAAGAAAATCCAAAATTACACGTTTTCTAAACCTATTTAGCTATAAAGTCTTCGAGTTTATTCATGAATCGCCATATCAATGTAATTATGTGCACGAAATCAACACATAAACAATAATAAACTGATCGTTATTTGACGAAATGCAACGACACTACCCTCCCGTAGTAGAGCTTCCGACAAACTGGTTGATTTTTGTGAATGCACTAGGGACATTTCGCTTTTGGATTGAATTCAAACTCTAGTCTGCGTTGCCGGTTGCCTGTCGGTCGGTCTCGGAACTCCGAATGTGTACGAACAGGCTACTACTACTAACACAGGACTTAATATTACAAATGTGTGCGTTCTGTGGCCGTTGATGTTGATGCGTTATCAAGAAGTTGACGTATATGGCGCTAGATGGCACTAGCAACAATATATTTGAATCCCAGAATACTTAAGATAGAAATTGAGTGTTACTCAATGTTAACGTAATGCAAATTAATTAATTCAAGTTAAAAATATTAACTCAGAAGTATAACATCATTAAAAAATCTGAGGCCTACAGTTTTATTGAAATCCAGTGCAAGACAAGCTGTTGAATAAAAGTTTGCAGCAGCTTAAATTAGGAACGCATTCCCTAGAAATATTTTTATTTTATTATTTAGATTTTTTAATGATCACTAGAACTTGACCAGGCGTTAAAACTTTTTCCATTGTCACCATAACTGTAGCTCGAAACAATAAGGACTGTGGCCAATGTGTATTGTGGACTTTGTCGAACAATGGAAATCACCGGAAGTGGCACTATTCCGGAAATAAATAATTTAAATTACGTTCTTATAAACCGTATTGAGACGGCCTAAAGCACTAACCCCCCACACTGAGGTTTGTCAATTACAATGTTACCAACACCGTGAAGCTGTTTTTAACAAAATAAATACTGTTGAATAAAAAGAACAAAATATTGCATATAGTAAAGTCATTCATAACTTGTTCAAGTTCTTGTTTTTCTTCAATACTGTATATTTTCCTAAAACCACCTTAAACCAGACCCAAAAACTTTTGATTACCTGTAAAATAAGTTGGAAAGAATATTCAATCCTGGCGTACCAGGGTGTTGCAAGAGGCTGCGCTATTAACTCCTTAGTGATTAGACTTTGAGCTAGTTTTGAACGAAATTATTATGAAGTTATTAATATTTGTTATTAATTATTGTAGTATTATTAGCTGGTTTTTTCTAGCAAAGTTATTACTTTTCAAACGACGTTTAAAGGCTTCAGCATTGTACACAACACATCCGTGATGCATTCGATGTTTCCGATGAGCATGTACGATGGGCACCACCACATATAACTCGTCTACTCGTTATTCGACGGCAAAAAAACACAAAATTAGAACATATTCTTGGTGTTTTTTTTAATTTAATATTTATTTTTTGTATGCATATTTTGAGGTTTAGGCCTAGGTCACAAACTGATAAGGTGTCCTTATAGGTTCCTACTCCTGAAAATTATCAATATAACATCTAAAAAATAACTCTCGTCGATAAAATAGGAATATCAAATATTTATACATATGAAGGTACTCTTTTAATGCTTGAACTAGAAAAATCACTATTTCAATATCCTACCGCATATACAACGACACGGGGGCGTGAATTATTAATTAAATATATAGTATAAATATCTTTGGATAACTCACACGCGGCCGCCTGACCCAAAACTAAGCGTTAGCTTGTACTATGGTGATCAGACGACTAATAAACATATACAAATATATATTTACACCCAGACACAACAAACATTCTCGTTCATCACAGAAAAGTTCGACCTGGGACTCGAACCCACGACCTTCGGTGTAGCAGTCAGGTTCACTAACCACTAGACCAAACGGCCTATCAATTATTAAAGGTACCTGAAAATAATATCGTTAGGTATATATAGTTGCTGTGAACTAACCAGCCGGACCACCCATGAGCGGCTACTGGCTCGTTGAAGTTAACAACCATGTAAACAGTCGTGATCGAATCATAAACCAGTTTGAGCTCAGTCAGGTGTCACTTTCCACACTTGCAGGCTTAACACATACAGAATAACAATAATAATTATATTCATTTGTTGTTTATACATTATTCTATTCAATTTTACAAATTATTTTACATTCATCTGTAATTTGCTAAGGATTTTGTATTAGTAAACCAGCTGCACACGAAATATGACTTTTAATATCCTAGAACTTTTATAGGGCATAGTATAGGGGTATGTAATAGAAAGTAGATATATTATATAATCATTCTAACAAGTACCAGTTTAATCTGATGATTAAAATCTGGTTCATTATGCTATGTTACGGGTACGCACGTGTTTGGACGGAATGCTGTTTTTTGCGCCGATTTTCATGTTCTCGGCTGAACTGCGGTGGCGATGTCAAACTTTGTCCACAACATATATCGTGAGTACCCCTAACATAGCATAATGTACACCGTCCACGATGAGACGAGCTAAGAACCTGTTAGTTGATACTCCAGTAACTCCTTTAGTAAAATGTGAGAAACTTAACACTTTATAACAATATGTAAACCTTTAGCCTTACTATTTTCTATGAAATAACCTTTACTATTTTCTATGAAATATTTAATTTTTATAATATAACGTTTAAAAATAATAGCGCTACAGCGCTCTCTGCTGTATAGAAATTGTATTACGTTGTATAAAAGTGCATCTCACGAATGCTGTACAAAACCATGAACCTAATGCAAAAGAAAGATGTCAAATGTATAACATAGATGGCGCTAGACTATCAAGGCTCGATATTGCCAGAATGCTAAATTTCTCATTATATACTATAGTATAAATCTATATTATCTATGGAAAATGTTGAATGAAAATTAAGATATATCGTGATTTGGACGATAGTTATTTAATTTGAAAAATTAAATGCATCACACAAGTATAGTATTTATCGATTTCGATTCAATTCTAATGATGGCTTCAAGCGAATTGAGGTAACTTCGTAAAGTTGATTTTATCATTTTTAATAATAAATTAAGGATCTAAGCAAACTAAAATACGGCGAGGATTTATAAGTGCAAGAGCGGGGAAGATGGAAGAGCAGATAAATGAGGTCAATAATGTTAGACCCCAGAGTTCCCAACAATCCAGGAGGTGACACAAAGATGAAAAAAGAAAGTCGGAATGAATATAGAGCGAAAGAAGAGACTTGTCTCTCCATCGTTTTCTGCTCTAATCGAAGATGGTAGCTAACCAGGTGGGCAGAATGCTCTACCACCAATAAGTACTAAAGTATAGTCTCGAATCTCAATCTAACTTGGTGTAGACTCACACCAAGCAATTTACAAGTCGATGTACGCAGAAAGCTAACCTCTTCGGTATCTAAATAAAATTCAAAGTTATTCCAAAATATAATTTAATATAAAAAATTCTTATAAAAATTTGTATTTTCTATAAATATGCCTGACAGTTGGCAAATTAAAACGCAATCAATTAAAAAAACCAATAATTACATAAAATATAAAATTATTATTATCATCATCAATACAAATAGTCGTACAAAATTACATAAAAGAAACAGATTAAATACAATACAATATGGACGTGTAAGAGCGAGTAGTAAAAATTAAGTCTATAATATAAAAAGTTACGCGACATAAGAAGCGGGCTCGAAAATTAAATACAAATTATCTTAGGAAAGGCTAGATATGGCACAGGAACTATCGGGAGCGTGGCGCGAGCGCTCATTTCTCTTTGGGCTTCTTTTCCTTCTTGCGGGGTGGTGGCACTGGCGCCTCGCCGCCGCTGTCCTTCTTCAGCACCTTCTTGACCACCTTCTTCTTCGGGGGATCCGCCGCGGCTTCCGTCACTGAAGACTCGATGCGAGCGGCGGTGGTGGTCTTGGGCTTGGATTCGACGCCGATCTGCGAGAGCGACACCGGAGCGTCGGCGAGCGGCGACGAGGGGGGAGCGGGGTCGGCGGGGGGCGTGGGCGAGATGACGGTGGGTGAGGCGGGGATGCGCATTTCGCCGGCGATGATCGCGTGCGCAAGCGAGGCCGCGTCCTCCAGCTCGCTGTCGGGCGTCGGCAGCGCGTCGGCGGCGGCGGGCGGCAGCTGCAACCTCCCCGCCGGCTTGCGACGCTCCTCCGCTACACAACCAAGTTATTCCCGCCTTTATTCTCTCGGTTAGACGACGTTAGTATCGCGATCACATTAGGTAGCAAGCTCGGTTAGGGCCTGGAACAAAGTTGAGGGAAACGACGCTACCTGGTTAATAAGAAAACACAAGCGGGATTAGATTTGTGTCAGTTAGCGCAGAGTCGAAGCAGACATTACAAGGACTATATTATCATTATGCTCTTCAAAATCTCTTGTTATCGGTAGCAGTCAATTTAATATTTATTTACTTCATAATTAGGTGTATGTTTTTCCAAAAATGTGTTTATGAATGTGAGAATGATAATTTTTAACTAGTCACTAAACAAACTGAGATAGTAGTTACAAGTGTTTCGAGAGAAGCATTAAATAATACTCCTTGCCATGTGCGTGAACGATCATGTAAAGCAGAGAAAGAAACAAAACATAGGAACCGTTACAATAATAGTCACGTACCTAATTGTAACAATTCCTTGAAGTGCACTTTACTAAGCGCAGTAACCTTTGCTTTCTTTAATAGTACGAGGTTGATAACCTATCACTTTGAAATAGCATATTTTCCTCAAATTGCAGCAAAGATAACCGCGCGGTAACTCATTTGGCCTGTTGGTGAAGTAGAAGTCTGTTCGTGAAAAGGTCCATTCCATATCCCAGAAATAGCTTCGTGAGTCGTCGACATACACCAGTTCCTATGCACCCACTTGGACACAACCCAACACCCACCGATTAAATTTATTTACAGAGGTTTCAAGGATAGCATGGTTTATTTGAAAGCTTTCTATGTGTGATATTGGGTCCCGTCCAGGTACGATATAGTTATTACCTGTTCTATCAAAGCCGCGTCTCTTGCGCTGCCTCCTCGGTAGCTGGGTGGAACAACAACGAATTTTGAAACGTATGCTCAGAAAAATAACATAAAAACCAAGAAAAACACAAAACGGCACAAAAGAAAACATAAGAATGCATCGTTTTAGGATAATGGCGTCGAGAACATTAATCTGTAATTCTGTACACAAATATGGCCATTTCGTAAAACAGATGACACTAAACTATAAATTGTATTAGTACAAGACTATGAAAACTGCAAAATGAACTCGGTGAGATCTGAGTGCAAAGCCGTTTGATTAGCCGACGGCGCAGTTTTTCCTTTTACTCACATTTGGCAGCAGGAACTACAGGAAGTTCTTCCTTTGAGGGTGTATTAGCTAAGGGAGGACTGTCTGACGAAGAAGCACCTTTTACGGGCGTGACTTCAGTTTTAGGAGTGGCTGGCTTGCTGGATGCAGCGGCGGCCGGTACGGCCGGTGGCGGGGTCTTTGGTACAGGAACAGCATTCTTCGCAGCTTCAGTAGTTGCTGACGGAATGCTAGCAGGTTGGGCCGGTGCTACGGGCGCCGCAGCTACTGGAGCCGCTTTGGGCGCCGGAGCTACTGGAACCGCGTCAGACGCCCCAACTAGAGCCGCAACTGGAGCCGCTACTGGAGCAGCTACTGGAGCCGCAACTGGAGTCGCTACTGGAGCAGCTACTGGAGCCGCAACTGGAGCCGCTACTGGAGCAGCTACTGGAGCAGCTACTGGAGCAGCTACTGGAGCGGCTACTGGAGCAGCTACTGGAGCGGCTACTGGAGCAGCTACTGGAGCAGCTACTGGAGCAGCTACTGGAGCAGCTACTGGAGCAGCTGATGGAGCGGCTACTGGAGCAGTTGCTGGAGCTGCGATTGGGGCTTCGGCTGCCGGTGTAGGTTCCGTTGGTGGCACGGATACTACTTTTGCCGATTCAGGTGCAGCGGCAGCAACCATCGGAGCCTCTGGTTCTGATGCAATTGCTGCTGGTTTAGGTTCTGGAACCGGAGATATGGGCGCTGGTGGTGGTGGTTCGATAACAGGCGGCGGCTGTTCGACAGGTGCTTCTGGAGGCGGACTTGCAACTGCTTGTTCAACTGGAGCAGGAATTTCAGGTGGAGTTGATTGTTTAGGCGGCGAGGACCGCGGCTGATTTAAGGTTTGTGAGATCTTAGCCCAGATATTATCGAAGGCGTCGGCTCCCATGTAGTCGATGTTGCCTGCCTCCCATCCTTGACGGCGTGTTAAGTCATCCAGAGCTTCTCGTTGAGCACCCGCCCCCAAAACCATACGCGCGAAATTTCCCGCAACACCAGTCTGAAATGATATAAATTTCATATTAAAAATGTACAGCGTAAGAATTAGGACAAATTATAAGATATGTTTGCTACATTAATTAATACAAAGTAGCTTTTGTTATTGTAGGGAACGCGTGCAAATTAGAATATTAGGAATTGTTGGCATGCATCTACACAAACCTTACACTAGTATTGTGTATAATAGTGTGCCTCCGTCATGTGTGTGGATGTGTTAATGCTATTTATTTGAAAATAGTGTTATAACAGTTAAAATTGTAATACGTACATACCTTTAACTTGTACCAATTCTTACTTGAACTAAAAACGAACTTACTTGATCTTCTATTATTATAGATTTTTCGATTTCCTCTTCCTCAGTTTCTTCAAATTGTTGTAAAGAATAATCTTCTGGAATCGGACTTTCTGGAGGCGACGGTGTTGGAGTAGGAGGTACTTCATGGGTACAGATTTTTCTTCCACGTGAATCGACGGTCATTCGATGCCTCAAATAAAACCCGTCGTAGGGATGTCGTGGCCGTATATTTTCGAAAATCTCACAGTCGGCTTCTCCATAGCCATTCATTTTAGATTCTTCATTTTTATCATTTTCAATTTTGTGGTGTTGACGATCTCCCATTTTCTCATGATCAAGATGGACATAATAAACATGTTCTACTCTTGGTTGTTGGACAGGATAACAAGGTTTTTCGAAACCAAATATATGTTCATTTAGATCGTGTGAAAAGTTATGTGTGTAGCTGTAATGTGAGTGGTTTATCGTATTTTCCTGTGGATTGTAGTGAGATGTGTTAAAATTATCTAAGTTATAATGAGGTGTTTGATCTTTTTGATAGTCGTGTAAATAACTAGATGTCTCGTGGTGGATGTTTTGGGAATACTGTTGATCTGGGTTTAAATGTTCTGTATTGTCCTCCCACATATTTTCTCTCAAATCGACATGTTGAACTTGGGCCTGCTGCGTATTATCGGGCTTAAATATATTCTGTACATCAGAATGGGCGACCTCGTGCTGATGATGTTGTGGGGATACATAATCCCAAGCATACTTTCTCAATTCTTCATGATCATCTGCCTTTTGAGATTCAATATAGCGAGGAGTTGAATCACTGGTGTTAGGTGGAATATGTCCTTTATAAATGTCCCAAGGATCGTAAAATTGTGTCATATCTATTTCCGGCACATGTGATTCTGCATCTGTGATTTGGGCATCTGGATGGTGCCATGGGAATTCTGATTCTGGATCCAGTATAGGCTCATAATGACAGTAGTCCAGTCTTGGTTC
>DWJZ01008983.1:0-10983 GCA_018249125.1 Asbolis capucinus
GAAAATATAAAAAAACACAAGCTTTAATTATAGATTCATAATACAAAGAAAGACACAAAATTTCATAACTGTATTGTTAATCGTTGAGGAGTTCCCTGAACCAATCCTGAACGTAGTATCAGGTCATGTTCATCATAAAAGTGCATGGTCATCAGGTTGAAAACTTAATGCAAAATTTCCGCTCCGTGAAAGTGGGTCTAATTAAGCTTGCAAGATTAGACCCGTAACAAAAGAATATACTAACATACTAATATACAAACACTGCAAGTTAAATAAAAGCTTGTAATGAACTAAGTCTGAAACTCTGCTGGAACATAACCTGCGTTTGATAAGGTCGACAGCGTTCGGTTGCTACCTGTGGTGGCAACGCTTCGAGCAAAAGGGTGACTAGATGTCACCTGATGCTAGCCAGGTAACAAAATTTTGATACCAAAATCTGAATACAGCTGACTAAGGTTGCTTTATTTTATACACTAGGGTGCGGCCGCAGCTCCGTCCGCGTGGTATGTTAAGGATGGCTTTATTTTTATTGAATTTCTCACCAATTATATTATCAACATATTTCAAACAGTTTAGACAAAACCTTAACAATATATGATTTTAAACTCGAATCATCGTGGACTATGTACATTATACTGTGTTGTGGGTACTCACGATATATGTTTTTTGCGCCGATATTTCGACTCAGTTCTCATTGCCACCGCAGTTCAGCCATGATTCATGCAACTGGGTCGAAATATCGGCGCAAAAAACATATATCGTGAGTACCCGTAACACAGCATTAACAAATTGTACACTATAACTATCCTTGGGAATCGCTCTATTTATTGATAAAACCCGCATTAAAATCCTTTCAGTAAATTCTAAGTTTGTCGGGAACAGACTGACAGACGCTATGAGAGGAATTTACTTAATCATAAGTACTGATCGTGAATTGAATATTGGTCCAGTAAACAGAGAAAAGTCACCAGGCGAGTGGACAAATGATGGAGCAATTTCAATGTGTGCTTTTTCGCGACTTAAAAAAAAAAAATCCCTTGTTAGTTTGGCCCGGCAAACGATGTATAATTCGTGGGTTTAAGCAATAATGCGTAGCTTAACCAGATAAACATTAATTTGCGGGCACCAGAGCGTCCATTAGCGCCCGCAAGGACAGGTACCAGTTAACGAGTTTAACGCCACGCGGTAACTAACATCTGTTAACAATGGGACGAATAAAAGTGGAGATGAATTTTGCATTGTAGCTTATTTACGATGTTAAGTTTACTCGCAATAGAATATTGCTATGATTAATGCTAGAAACAGGGCATTTAGTTTATTCACACAGTGTAGTGTTCTGCTAATAAAGTTATAATAAATAAATATATAAACAGCTAACTGTCTGATGTCGCAGCTTGCATTACTCATTGCATTAATATGGCCTTTATCCCTCGCATATTTCGAGAAGGCGGCCGTTTGACGTTAACATCCCGTCAGTATAAACGACGCGCTTCGCCTCGTCCTTTACCCAGCATACTGCGGAGAACTGGAATAAGTTGACCGCGTCGGTGCTCCGTTTTATTACAACGTAAATGTCTTCAAATTAAGAGTGAATCGGCATCTACTAAGTAAGTGTTTACCATCAAAGACTTCATCATCACTTATCTGGTATCGTAGTCAACTTATTTATGGTACAAAAACTGGTTGCAATGAATGATTCTTTAATAGCTGGGACAGCGTTTACGAGAAAGAAGCTGGCTTCTTTCTCGTAAACTCTTTCTCGTAACGGCATTTATTTAACTCCTGAGTATTTCTAAAGTTGTAAGTGTTGTTTCTTATCCATGCCACAACAATTTGGGTTGTTCAGGAGCTCAAACAATTTTAATTTTAAAAACCATCTTCAAATGGCTCCAACGAGTAACACAATAAAGCTCAGTGTTAATATAGTCACAACTAAATAAATACGCGTTATTAAGGATAACTCAAAATTAACCTAACAAGCACCAACTTTGGATCAAAGAAGAATTATCAAAATGGGTTCTTTCTGTAAAAAGTTCTGAGTTCTGAAAAAAATTCACATGAATAGACAACCTTTTCCTTTTTTTGAAGTTGGTTAAAAACAGTTTTCTGATTAGTACTTAACGTATATAAGTTAAATGTAAACAATTATTCATTTAATTGTTAGTATATTCCTTACGATTGAATGATCTGTCTTTCTTTCATTTCACCTACTATTCTTGTGCCTTGGTATAAATTTGAAATGATTATGACCATTAATTAAGCTGTCAGCGTCGTTAATGTTTCACAAAAAAGTCGTAATACGCATCCTGAATTAACTTTGAATAGAAATTATGAGCTGATGTCAGCTACAGCGAGTAAACAGCGTATTTCTTTGTTCTGTTCAGTACAATATATCCATAAAAGTTTTCTGGAAACCGTTGAGATTTCCTTTTAATATTCGTATATTCTGTGGACCCTCGGCGGGTATGAAGGCAATTTACTCCCTCGCAGGATACCCACCGGCCTCGCAACTCAATCATGTTCGCCGGAAATTGCGGAGGAAAGTTCATATAGCTACTTATCAGTTACAACTGGTAATGGCTTACGTCTCTCAGACGAAAATCAAATCTCTGAAACCTGATACTTTGTTTGAGTTTTGATTTTAATGGATTTCACACAAAACTTTACTTTAAATTGATTCTGGGAATTTATTGGTTAAGTATAGACTATTGAACGATATTTCATGTTTAGAGCAAAGCGGTACACTTGTTAGTAATGGAAAGTGCATTGGTATTAACAAAATGAGAGTCACCATGGCATTAATAGAAGGAAGCAACAGACACTTCTTGAAAAATTTGATTACACTTCATGATGAACACCGATGCAGGAGTTTCACAATTTACACGCGTCAGAGATAGAAATTTACAGTGTCATTATGTACATGAATACCAGGTGCACTAAAGAGTTCTATGTATGTAGTGGTATAAATAATATATGTACATATATATAGGTATGTATCACAACAGGTGGTCTTAATGCTAAGCAGGATCTGGATACAAGTCAGCCTAGAGACTGTAGAAGATTACAAAAAGAACAACATTCCTTCCATTGAAAAGATATTAAGGATTTTGTTTTACCTTCCGGATACGCCATAATAAAATTTTCACTTGCAGAGTGAGGAATAAAATAAATAAGTACATATATACAATGTGTACCTAAGTTATTAATTATATAAAGCTTAGAAATAGAAGGAGAAATAAAAGTGAGAATAAGAGAGAGTTACTCCGTGTAACGGGTTACAGTAATATCCGAATAGCAACCCTTTTGGTCACGAGATCAAATATCAGGAGCACGATCAAACCGTCGGACGGTAGCGTCGTGCCCCAGTTAATTGCCTCAAGTGAATTAAACTGATAGAATCTGCGATGCCTCTGATTTATGGCCCCCCTGCCCTATTTAGCCACACTTGTCAACAACTCTAATTTATCCTTGAACGTCAAACCTAACGAAGTGTGGTGATAAGCGCTCAGCCTACCCTTAATGACCTGATTCTGTGAGCACGAAATTGTTTTTTAATTCCATTTGACTTTAGATAAGAATTAAGTATAATCTGATATTATTTATTTGTTGTAAGTATTTTTCAGTTACAAATTTTTGTTTAGTTATTTAAATCTTTATAACTTTTACTTTTTGAAAGAAGTGACTTCGTAGATTGCATCCTAAAATACGATGACGCTGATCATGTCATATCATGAATGTACGGACCATATAAGCATTCACAAAAAATTATCTTACCATGAAATAAAACCTTCAATCCTCATAATATTAACCACGCAATCAATCCAATCGTAGTATCATTGCCGAATGCAAAGATATCTGAATTGAAGAAACCTCCTTCAAAGGTAAACAAATCATTTTTAATTCCATTATAATTTAAGTTGTAATTACTGAAGTTAATCTGCAGCATTATGTGATTGCTAATGTAATTACTTTCACTGAAGACAGGTGACGTCTCTCGAGGAAGCGTTATTATTTAAAATATTTATAAGGATATATTCCCTTGAAGTGTCGTGTTACGGGCTAAGTGACAGTTCGAATCGGGATAATGAAGCTAACGTATTCTTAGTAAACTTCCATACGTCTGATATAAGTTCCTTTTTCGAAAAGTTAGCTAGCACATTTGTTTTTCTTCACCTGCTTCTTAATACTTTGTATCTTCTAGGTATAATTAATTCAATTAGGAAGATTCTAAGAGTTTATTAATGCCTATAGTTATGGCCTCGATTGACTTAATCCGAACTGATGATAAAGACTGAAGCGAAATTGGCATCAACATATCAATATTGATCATTGATGTCTTTGATGATGACTAGAGTAGCGTAGAGTATTCCTCCACGATACCTCATTAGTTTTCTCATAAATACAAGCATTTCTGTTTTATTAAAGTGATATTTTATTAACCAATCTAATCCTTATAACCGAATCAAGTATCGAACTGAATCATGCACGTGTAATTTGAAGATAGGAATTTAAAATTATTTTATGTTAATTTACTAATTTTAATAATGATTTCAAAATATCTACTTCACACTGCAGGTCGGTAATAAAGACCTTTACACAGTGAAGCAATAAAATTCGATAGATACCAAGATATGTATATATACCGAAGAACGTTTACAATTTTTAGATTATTTTGAAAGGAACTTCGTCTTACCGTGTATCAACTTTTATGATCGCGGTTTCACTATTAATCAGCGAAGCATTTAACCTAATAAATATAGTGTCAGACCAGCCAACAAATCGTTTTACACGACCTGCTTATAATGTCTACTTCACAAAAACCAGAACGCCGGAATTCACCCTCCATTTGACACGTGAGGCCGGCCCGTGAAAATTGAATGGCTCTAACGGAATTCGAAAAAATATTTTTATGATGTTTCGTGTAAGGAATGGGGGCAACTATCGACGTGGGGCTTATCACTAAATTACTCCAAATTCGACATTCAAGTGTGGCACATTATGATTAATTGCGTTTTTATTAACTGTAACAGCAATGAGTAATATTTTTTCATGCTAATACCTACCTGGCAAACGAGCGAGCAAACGAAACGGCCTAATTTTTTTTAACACCATGCGTGATTAGAACTGAGGAAACATTAATGACCGGAATTATAAGTTTAATACGAGTCAGTAACATTTGGTCCTCGTTGGAGCGTTCGAAATATACTAATTTGTGGAAATAAATTGTGACGTACAGGTTCAGTTTGAATTAGTCTAAAACTTTTATGAAGGAATGTTTGTAGAGAAATTATATTTGGTGCCGATCTGGTACTATAACAGAGGTGACTGGACTTTCATTCACATCAGTTGGGCTTGTTTAAAACCTCCACGGTGCAATTCTCACGTTATTTTTTTCTACGTACATGCAAATTCTGAAATGACCTATTTGCCATTTTATTCCCAGATTTATTCAAAAATGTGTAAAAAGAGCTCTATTTATTACGTCGAAGATTTCCCTTGCATTACCACTTACTATCAGGAGGCTAATATGGTTCTTATAATTATACTGAAATTGCCCTCGCTTTGCTTCGGAAGAAAAGTTCCAGTGGTTTCAGTGTTGCCATACTAATTTTAACCTATTATTCCGTAAGAACAATGCCGTTTTCTAGAATAAAAAGTATCCTATAAGCATTGTCTTCACACAAACCACAAACATGCTAAATGACATCAAAATTAGTCCATTGGTTTCGGAGTTGCCATACTAATTTTAACTTATTATCCTACGGGAACAAATCAGTTTATACTATAATCATTGAACTTACATAAGCCACAAACATGCCAAATTTCATCTAAATCGGTCTGTTGGTTTCGGAGTTGCCATATTAATTTTAACCTGGTTATCTTGGGGGAACTAAGTAATTTCCTGGGATACAACATATTCTAAAACCATTCTCTATACCAAGTTATTACATGAACCTCAAACAGACAGACAGATAGACAGGCAGACAAATAGTCAGACAGACAATAAATTCGAAAATGTTTTGGTCTCTATATCGATAACAAAGCCTCCCTGCGGCAGAATTTTCAAAAAATACGTACAGAATTGATACAATTTAATTTTTATTAAGTATAGATAGTCAAAATGTTATTACATCACAGTCATATTGTAAATATATTTTAGACTGGTATATTATTAGAGCAATCGGTGAGGCATGCGGTCTCTTAGGGTGAACCGTTAACGTTCACACGGTGCATGGTGCTTAATGACAGTTGCGGCTCAATTACCACTTCGACTTACTAAACTTACGGGAAGATTTCATAAGACATTCGCGTTCAAGAATAATTTCGGGAATTTATACATTTTACTCTGGCTTAATATCAGGAAAATATTACTACTACGTGAATTCTAGGTGATCTACCGTATTAAGCGAAAGCGGGTGCGTTAAGGAATTTTAGGGACCGTCAGAGGCAAAACATTTTGAATCGACTTTGGAAAGATTCTGAAGACTCTTTAGATTATGGTCTGAACCATTTTTATGTTGGAGGCTATCAGGTGGTATGAAAACTTCGATCATCTTGCCTCCTCAGAGAGAATACTCTGACCTCATGCGGAGAGACTATGACCATGAATGGGTTGCAAACGTACATTAAGCGTTAGAGTCTTGCGTGTTAACACTCGGGATACACAAAGAAGCTTTTCACAGAGCTATTACCGAATCTGGCCTTTGACATAAAGCAGTAAATCTGCGCGACTGCGCGCTGTAAATTAGGCTCAGTGGGCTACCGATCAAAGCTGTCGTCGCAGATCCTATCAGCGCCCTTCCACGAACAATTAACTTCTGTGACCCTTTCTCTAATAACTCCAAGCAAGTCATATTACAGGATTCTTAAAATACCAACGGAATTTCAACCATTTTGATTAATCGGTCCTGTTTCCATCCATCACAATGGCGTGAGTGTTACTAAAATATTTTTTAACATTTTCAAACACGAATTATCATTACTGTCAGTTTGTTGAGACAGTAATCCAGTTGTCAGTTTGATTGTGTCCTCTAAGCCACGGTTTGTATTCGGGTTAAATCCTGACTGACATAGACGTACGGAACAGATTAAATTTAATACTAACTAATATTATAAATGCGAAAGTAAGTCAGTCTGTCTATTATCTGTTTACGTCTAAACTATTGTACCAATTTTGATGAAACTTTGTAAAAATATAGAATAGAACTTGAGAAATACCATAGTTTACCTTTTTGCGACGACTTTAAAGACAGTTTTCACTCATGAAGTATGTATTCTAAGCTAGGAAGAGTGTATAATTGGCCTCAACCCATTGACGATCTACTGCTGGACTCGTGTCTATCCTAAAACGGAGAAGGCTTAGAGCACATTGCGCCACGCAACTCCAATAGGAGTTTGTAGAGAGATTAGCGACCAACCCAAATACGCATCAAAACGGTTTATTCTATTCGTTTAAGCATCGAGTCGATTAAGCAGCCTCTTGCGACTAAGACAGAAGCAGTGTACTTTTACTTCTTCAATAAAGAACAAGTTGCTCATGTGGGCGACAGATGATATTATATTACAATATCTACAAAGCTATAAATATACATATCTACGTTGGATAAGTTCTAAATATTCAATAGAATATTGGAAGTTAGATCGTTACAAGCGTATCGTGTTTCAGATGAAGCAGTTTCCAGTTTTCGTTTAATTTACCGTGCTTTATACAGATTCAGCGGTTCATTTCCAGTTTTGTCGGTTCAATATCATGTGACTGTGAAGAAAATGATGGCAATCCAAACATAACATGTTTGAATGTCGACTGAAGAATGTTTACAGTCAGTTTATGTTGCTATACATATATGACGAAAGTAATCCGGAGGAAGTTACATGTTGCGCCTAAAGAAATAAATCCATTTTCTTTTTTTTAAATTCATCTCATACGATGTCTACCTTGGCTGGTAATCGAATTCGGAACATTGCCATACTTTTTAGTCGACACATGAAAAATTTCCCGCACCAATATCCTTATAAAATTTGTGGGTCTTATGTAAGAAAAGGTTGGCGACCCATGGTTTAGGGATTGGTTATATATCGATAGAAATATTCAGATGTTAATATTAAAACTCGTGAAACCCTTCTACCAGCTACCTCTCTCTTTCTTAAGTCAATGTCCTGTGGTCGTGGTCGCGTTCTCTCTGGGAGCTTGAGAGTTAGCATTTTGTTAAGCCCCAACAACGCATGTTATGTGATCATTGACATTTAGCTATGAACTATCGCAATATTAATCTAGATCAATACAAGTTAGAAATATATGAGACCGATTTCCAGAAGTTCCGCGCAGCTCCAACTCGGATTAGGCTGGTGAACTGAATTTTTTAGAGGCCCGTGCCAGCCTTTGTTCCTAACGAATAAATCGTTGCATATTGCACCACTCGCCGTCCGCATTGTACGGGATACGGGATTGTTCAAGTGAGGTTTGAAAGGTGAATAAGTGGAATGCAGAGCACTTCTTAATTACACGAATGGTCCAGTTGTTTCAAATTGGGCTTTGCGTATAGTCCTTTTTTCTTTGTTTGTTGGTGCTGTTGAGTGTAAGACCGTAGCTGTTAATAAATTTGGAATTTAAAAAGTCGAATTGGTTAAGGATCATTCGTTCTGCAAAAAAAATACTGTCACCGCATTATGTTACTACTGCAAATCTTCAATTTCAACTACATAGTAAATTTTCAAGAGGTATCACTGCTTTGAAAAGGTTAAAGACAAGTATATTTAGATTTGCCTTTTCTCTTCCTGTCTTCAAATACTAAATATTATACTGCGGGCCAGCTTGCGTGTATGACAACAGTATAGTCCCAGACTTAATTAAAACGCCAGCGATAACATTACACGGATGTTACGTCGTATTTGCAACCAAACTGTTCCTTACTTAATGCGGTGCTGTGCGTTGAAATATGGTGTACGGGATTGGCAATCAAAATGCGAAGGAAAGCATCGGGGGAAACCTGACCGTCTCCCATAAAGTTCTCGAAGCTGATGTCTACCTACTCAGCCAACGTCGTGGACTACGACCTGTAGCCTTCACATTGTGAAATGTTACCCGAGCCCAAAAGTGGGACAGTTATGGGCTGAATTGCTGGCCTAGTAAAATATGGGTCTCACCTCATATCCGTTTACTGAAAAAATTTACTTTCTTCTGATTGAAAATTGCATTTTTGTGAACGTATTTTTGTGAACAGGTCGTACCTTAAAAAAATGCATAAAATACTTAATTTACGAAACTGAATAATGAACTGCTAATTTCAATTGTTTAAAAACAGAATTCAACCGTCAACAACAAATAAACGTTTACACATACATACCTTCGTTCTGTTTATATTATACATTCACACATATACATACCTACATATGTATGTATATCCAGGATGGCACTGACATAACAAACAACACTTGTAACTGATAATAAATGTCGTTTCGCAAGTAGTATTATTTGTGTCTCGCATACGTAACGAGTGCAGTGGCGAGACAGTGCCCTCGGACGAATGCCTATAAATATTGTTATTTTTCGTCCATCCAGCTCTCTCGGCCTAGTAATCTAGAACAGTGGCCGACCAGCCCAGTAATATCTAGGAACTTCGTAGTTTACTTCATTTTTCGTCCACCATGCTCACTGAGCCTATTAATCGCAGGATACCCAGGAAACCCAGGCTTCTGGCCACATGGGTACACACAAAACTGGAAGTAAAAGATCTAAATGGCGTGAAATGAATTCCAAAAGTAACGTTTTAAGTTATGCAATTTTAGTAACGGCGGTACATTTACTATGCATGCAGAGCTTGCAGAGCCCCAGGTCGTCCGCCAGGTGGCGCGGACAGCTGCAGTAACGGTACACCGATAAAATACTCGTATATTATGTATTTTCAATTTTAAACATGAGTTAGAGTGTATTTCGTGGTGCGCTACATCGGGAGTTTTCAAACTTCTCACTTAACATATTGAATGTATTTTAGAAGGTAGTTTTATATTTCATAGCCTATGCTTTTGCTTCCGCTTGCTGATGGACTTAGATAGTGCATAATTAATAGGACTATTTCCTGAGTTTAGTTGCGGCGTTGTAGTACGTTAGTAGGTATTAAGTTAATCTAACCACAATTCGCGAGCATTTTGTATTTCCTCCGCCATGCGATAATTTGAGAACGACTTTAAGGTTTCATTAATGTTTTGTTTTCAATACTTTGTGGAGATGTTTACGAAATAAAAGATGTGGAAATTGCGGAGAAAATATGAAAATTTAAGGAAATGTGTTATTGCTATGTTTATTCTTGTTTTTGTATGTTTTCTTTACGTACTGAAGAAGAAAGATTTATGTTCAAATATCTTCGATCATGAAGTCGCGGACCTGAGCTATTTACAAAATGAAACATCAAATAAATTTTAATGAATTCAAGCAACCTATTTGGTTGCACAAGCACTAATTGAGTGTACTATTTACAAAACTCACCGCTTCTGTATGCACTGGGTGTACGGCGAACAAGAGGGCCGCGAGCGCAGCGAACGGGCGTTCCAGACGCGCGACTACCGCGCCCGTCCGCGCCACCAGCGCGCAGCACGCCGCGTGTAAACAGACATTGCACGCGTGCCACCACCACGTGGTTAGACCGCATAGTGCGTAGTTTAACCTGTAACAATTGTAAAGAATATTAAAATTTATCTTTCTTGAAATTTGAAAGACAGTTACGATCGATTATAGCGTGTATTTATGAATGTTCTTAAAGGTCCTCACGAACAAACAATGTAATGAGGATTGGTCCATGTTATTTTTGCGTTGATGTGACCTTTAAGCAGATTAAAGAACATATCAACGCTGTCAAAAAGAATGACCCCAAGAAATCTGCCGTAGCAGAACATTTAATTGAAGCTGAGACCAACCACTGGATTGAGCTACACAACCCACAGGTGATTTCAGTGGAACGACAATACATTCCAAGATTAGTTAGGGAG
>DWJZ01008984.1:0-10982 GCA_018249125.1 Asbolis capucinus
CCCAATATTATGAGAGACTTGTGCTCTTTAGTAGACCATCAATGGGTTGAGGCCATCAAATTTCTGATTCTACGTACATACTCATAAAAAATAAAGAGCTCCCAACAACAAATACCATATGTTGGATACGAAAGAGCGTAAGAAAGAATTTAATAAATAATAATAAATATCTTTCGATAACTCACACACGGCCACCTGACCCCAAACTAAGCGTCAGCTAGTACTATGGTGATCGGATAACTGATAAACATACATATACATATATTATTAAACATATACTTACATATATAGATATTTACACCCAGACACACAGAACGAACATTTCTGCTCATCACAGAAAAGTTTGATCTGGGTGGGAAACGAACCCACGACCTTCGGTGTAGCAGTCAGGTTCACTAACCAAAACTAATCGACCAACTTAGAATGAAAGTGATGAATAAAATAATAAAAATACAAACAATCATATAGCAAACAAGACCATGAGTGAATGTTGGAATGAAATGTATCAATAATGTAGCAACATATGTATGTTTTGTGTGAATCAAGAGGAAAAACGGAGTTGCTGTAAAACGAGCTGCAGAGGAAACAAAAATATTCCTAGTTTTATTATAAATGCGAAAGTACCTCTGTTATCTTACACACATAACTAACGAACCGATTTTGATGATCCTTGGTACAAAGGTAAATTATATTATTAATAATTAAAGAAAAATACTTAAACATACGCTGTTCGCAAAAAAGCCTTGAACAGGTTGAAATACAGGGTGAAAGTATTTCATTATTAACAATATAAGCATGACACTTTGTATTCATGCACTAGATATGGTGCCTATGGGGGGTGAAGAGAGGGAGAGATTGAAAGAAGGGTGAAACAACCCCTTCGGATTGAAAAGTTAAATTCATCCACTATATACCACGCGGACCTAGTCGCGAGAAAAAGCTAGTAATTTATAATTAGGAACCGGATCATGCGCACATAATCGAAAGACAATGTTAATTGATGTACACGCGCTTCTAATAATGGAAATTAAGAATAATTTTGAAACAAGGTCCTTAATAAGCCGTATTGAAATTATTCCTTTGTTTGAATGTTACAGATCAATGCGAGTTTTATGACTTGAACAATAATTATACAATAATGATATGCCTACGAACTTGGAAGAATTTCGGGTTAAAGGGACTGTTGTAATACCACAATTTTATTAATTTTCTAAGATTTTTTTTTAGGAAATACTAAGCTTTTCACACACGGTATACTTTTAAATAGTTGACACGTGTACGTGAATGAGATGTCAGGTGAAAAAGATGTAAGAAAGATGTTACATGCAGTAAAACATTTATGTTCAATACTTTGTCACCGCGCTGGTAATACTTTAGCTGATCATAAACTTGAGAAAAAAATGTGTAGTTCAATTAAATGATAACATTTATTACAATATAAAACATATCAAAGTGGACAGTATTAATTTAAAGCAGAGTGGACAATTAGTGGACATATTAATTCATCAAAACGCATACTTTAATGTGATATCAATTTAACAATACTTCTCCTCAATATATCAACTTTCCGACGCGGGCAGATTAAAAAAACTTGACGTCCATAAGTGCCTACATTAATATATGAATTTTGACTTTGAACAGGACAATGTCTGCCGGGCCAGAAGTACCATACAAAAGTACAGGTGTGCATGGGATCTAAACACTCTCCGTTTTAATGCTGAAGTTTCGAAAATGAAGGGCAATACTGTATGTATTGAAGTGACGAAGTTTAATTAGGGCAGCGGCGCACCAGCGAAAGTGGATCAATGTCCATCGCTGGTAATGATGCGTAAATCAGATCAGAACCGGTTCAATATGCAGATCACAAAGGCCTGAGCCGTTGAGCTGCACGTGAACATCAATAAGCAACTCACTGCTGAACTTATATTATCAAACAGCTCGAATCTCGCCAAGCCGTCTCCCATTAAATATACGAATATACTACTGATAAACCAGAAGCTAGAACTACTCAAAACAAACGAGCTGAAACCTTATCATCAGCATCGTCACATTCACTGCGTACGCATTATGAAAAATCGATCACTCCGATGTGATATGAGCCGCTGTCTTAAGCGTCGTCTTGTAGACCTTGGATCGAAGCAATTCGATACGAACATCGACTCGAAGTTTACATCAAATTTCAAATTAGATTATTAGGATCGTAATGCGTAAATGAAAAAGTCGATGAGCTCATTCGCGAACCGGTTCACAGTTCTGACAAGTGAACTATGAAACCGACAGCGGCTCGATCTTTTTAGTCGCATTCCCCACGTCTATGGTGGACATGACCCGCGGCCGAATCAACATTTGGCGATGGATCGAATTACCGCTCGCCACACGTCAGCGCGACGTAATTGATTTGCCACCCGCCCACGCCCTGTACCTCTCGTCGCCGCGTTCCAGTAGAAATATGCAAAAATCTACTGCTAATTTGATATTTTTAACTTCATTTACGATGGGGAGTAACACTTTTTGACTTTTTTTATATTTAAATATTTTAACATGAATTTAAGTACCTAATGCTTTGTATGATCACTATGTATTGCTGATGATCATATTCTGTGTCTGTGACCCTGTCCATGAGCGGCTAAGAGAGAAAGAGAGAAGATTATTCATTATCAGACTGCTGGTGATTTAACTATAAGAACAATATTAATAAGTAGGTACCACTCCGTCTAATTTCAATGAAAACAAAGATATCAGCTACTAGTTGCTAGCTAAGGAAGAATAGCCAATTTATCAATGACTACATCATATTAATTACAACAAACCAATTTTCACATTCATCAACACATTCACGACATCAAATTACAAAGATAAATATTGTTTATTTGCTTTGAATAATAGTACAGGTATTGTTACAACATTGTACCAAACCATCAAATATTTAATGTCATTGATAATAATAAAATTAGCATCAATCCATTAATGGCCCTAAAACAAACTCCATCACGCTGCTCTAATTCAGGTGGACAAGGAATTACAATAATGTATATCGTAAACATATTTCACAAGGAATGACATAGCATACCATTACTACATACAGATATTCTCAGCTTAGTTCCGTGCGCCGTCTACGTGCAATTGAACACTACTCGATGTGGAAACAGATACCGCAACCGATGTACTGCAGCTTTCACCGTTCGAAATGAAAATATTTCTGCGGAAAACATGAAAACTAAGGGACATTTTGTTTTATATTCAATACCGTGTACACGTCCATGTGTTACGGCTTAACAGAACAATACTTCAATTATTTCGAGTTCCAGGTAAATTACTCAAATAGCAGCCATTCGTGGAATTAAGTATAAAGGCTTTGAATGAAAAGATATTTTTAAATTAAGTATATTTTGCTGCGTTGAAACCATTCTTGGTTATATGTTAATGAAAAATATACCTTCTCCAAGAGAATGGGTTAATGAAAAACATACCTTATCACAATGTAAGTCCTGAATATTGATATCTTTAAAAATATGAGAAAGTGAAAACTGAAATTTTAAGCTTTATTATCTGCAATATATATTAAAGATCCTAATTATAAACAATCGCCTCACGCACAACATCAAATTACTTTAACAATCAATTAAACTCATAACAGGGAATAAACATTGCGCTCTATGATTTTTTAGAAAGTACAAAATCTTTTGGGAATAAATGTCGAACAATATTGCTCACTTAAATTTAAACGAATCGCAACTCCCAGAATCAATTACACTGTATTAAAAACGATATTACAAAAAATATTTCATCAAACAAAGTCAATCACGATAAAATACATCCCTGCTTTGTCGTGTTTTGTTTTTCGATTCAAGATTTCTTAAACATTGCTTATATGCCCATGGCTTCAACCCATTGGTGGCCCACTGATGAATACGGATTCTCATACGAAAAAGGCCTAGAGCATACTCTACCATGCTACTCCAATGCTGGACGGTGGAGGGTTTAGTGCCAAGAAACCAACTCCTTAAAATTTTTTCAGAGTCGACAGTCAAAAGCCTGATGTGGAATTTTTCAGGTAGCAAAAGAATTATCCAACCGCTGAGTTTTACTTGAAATATGTGCACATGATTCACATTGCACACAACATTTTTTTTAAACGCCATATGCAACGAAATGCTGGTAGTAGGAGTATACCAACTTTTCATATGAACTACGGCGTGAGATAAGAGCGGAACCCGGACGGCGTCATATAATCAAACTTGTGCGGGCGGCTTCCGACCAAGCCGGATGTTCCCAATTTAGACAACACCAGACAGCTTGCAGGCTTGAGACGTAGTTGGCCTGATTCCCTTTACACCACTACGTAGAAAGCTTTGAGAGTAAATGAAGACTAGTATTCATAAGGAAACTCAGATTAAACGAGCGAAATTTAATTTTTAACGCAATATTACGAGCCTTTTATAAACTCCACATACGTACATATGTGTATTTAAAACTAAACGGGATGGCGCAACGGGAAGACTATTCAATATAAATATTAAAGCTTTAGCACGATCTCATTTAAGGATTATTTTGAGAATGGAGCTTCTTATTGACTATGTACATAGTATATAAATATGTAGGTGTGTATATGAGAAAAAATTCATGACAAAATTTCAATTTCATTAGAATAAATAAGTTTTTCCTGTATAACTAATAGAGGAAGAAATACAACACAATATACTTTATACAAGCAAATTAATAAAATATTCATATAATTTACTGAAAAAATATATTTTATATATTTGTTATAAAAAGTATGTTAGAAACAATAAATTATGCATGTTTAGATTTCCACAACAATTACCCATATATTTCATATGAAAAATCCTTCTGACATTAGCACCAAACTCACATAGCCCGACCATAAAACTAATTGCGCCCCGAGGCGAGCGTAAGTTCTGCACAACTTCAAAATGAACCAAACTCTCATCTGGCTATTCTGAGGTCAATAGTGAAACTATTGACTTCAATAGTAATTTTGAACATTTATCTCACATCTCGATATCCACATTTGACTTTCGTATGCTCTCTTCACAGTTACCAAACTAATTGCTCTATGGTCGAAACTTTCATCTCAGCAAATTTAAAGCTGCTTAATTTAAATCTCTGGATGCGGTTCACAGCCTCAAACAAGACGACTGCTCAAGTCGTACACTTTATTTACGCAAAACTTGAAGCAGTTTGTTCCTCTTCCAGCGGAATATCTGCACTGTGTTTCATTGCATTTTATTTTATGCTAATTGACAGTTGTAGTGAGAAAGGATTTATAATAAAATCGCTAGTAACAAATTTTTAAAAGGATTCCATGATTCGAAAGGCAAGATTAATAATTTTTAGTGGAAAAATTGAATTAAAAAAAGTACTACATATTGTCTAAAAATTCGTATGCGCGACAAATCAAAAGTGAAAGTACAGTTTTATCGAAATAGAGTGCTTTTTTATACGTATGTAGATATGTATAAAGAAAGAATTAAAAATTGCATGTAACTTAACGAAAGTAGTTCACTTGTCAGCCAAATATCTTTAACAAATAAAATGTTTACGTTACAAGAGAAAGCTACCATCATTATCAAGTTTCGCCAATTAATCAACACAGCGGTATTATCACCCCATGAATGGAGTCGGGCGGGCCCGGCTGCACAGTAATTCACTTAGATTAAGTCCGAAGGTATTAACTCTACACCTCGGTACGGGAATCCGTTGCATGGACACGAACCTCAACCACTGCACACACGGGGGAGTCGCGTTGCGTTCAACGCGCGTTAGTATCGTGCACACATACTCAACGCATGAGCATACATTTAGTTATTTTATCAGTTCTTCAGAGCGCTTTGTGCACTGAACGCAACCCATAGCACTTGCTAAGTGTTGAACATAATACATAATTAATGCATTTTTTTAATCACTTTATTCAGTACAATTCATTTACTTCTTATGACGCTGTCATATTAGAATGCCACGACGCAGACACTCGTAGCGATACAATGGGTGAAGTACAGGTTAAATAAAAACAGGTCGAAAAAAGATATGTCCTCGTCACTGAGCTGGACGGTAGTATACTCAATAATTGTGCTGCAGAACGGATTGATGAGGTATAGAGACCAGCAAAAGAATTCAAAATTTATTTGTCTTTAGCTGACTGCCACCTGAAAATGAAAATCAGGACCGAGGATTTAACGTACCCTTCGAAGCAAGAAAATACCCAAGAAAATGGTATTAAAAGTCTAAACCAAACACGCACACCCGCGATTTCTTATGTCGTAGTTTAGTATGCAAACTTCACAAACACGGCAATACTTATCTAACTCTTGCTCTATCTTACTAACACGTATAAAAAACACAACCCAAACTAGTAAAATAATGAACTATAACAAAAATTTATGGTGAATACAGCAAAATCCACCATATGCAAATAAATTTACACATACAAACTCAAAGACCTAAAACCTAATCCCTAAAAGTAGCCCGACTAAAAAATTAAGTTTTCTCAATTAAATGCCGAGAAAGAACATCCAAGGAAAGTTTTAAATTTCATTCGAGATAAAACCGCGTCTGGCGTAGTTTCCATCCAGCCAGGATTAATAATAAATGGGTAAGTATTGGCGCAGATTTAGGATGTCTTGAACTTATGAACTAAACTTTAAAGATAGGAAGATAGTTTTAGAATTGAAAAAACCGGCTTCAACATTTTATATTGAGGTGACATTCTCATCTGTATTATATTTAGGGTTCCCTACTACTAAGTTAAAAGTATTTACTCATTACTACTTCACTGTCCGCCCATGTCACGGGGTTTAATCTTTGGGAAAAATACCCTTTAACTTTAATTAATTAATTGTTTCTTAATAAATTATTTATTTTTACATTGGTAATAATAATACATTTTTTCGTAAAAAATATTCTATTACAGTATCCATGTCACGGACGAAAGAACCAACAATTATGTCTTAAACAGGATATTGTTAGTAAATTTCATTTACGGGACCCTAAAAACCAGTAAGAACGAGAACTTCAAAGTAGACGCTACGAGTCGATGTGAACATAATAAAAGAATCAGTAACACTCGAATGCGTCCAGGTATCGAAGGACGATGAAAGAAGAATAAAACAAACATTGCTGAAGTTTGAGTTGTTACCTATCTAGGCACTAACTCTTATTACAAACTCGACGACTCACTCCGATACGGTATGACGAAGTTAGTATTGGATAACGGTGGAAACTTATAACAAACAGTATTTATAAGTGTTAGGGAAAATGTTTAATATCGTAATATTTATTGTAAATTTCTATATTATGAGCTATCGAAACTTTAATCCGGATGTAACTGTTGAAACAGTTATTAGAATGCGATTTTTTTTTATAGATTCACTTAGTAGTATTATAGATTCACTGAGCAGATATTCTAAAGTTACTGCAAGTTCATTTAAGAAGGGATTTTGGAACCTTCATCCCTTCAAGGGCAAAATCTATATCTATCCTAAAAATAAAACGTAACAGAGTCAATTCTATATACTATGTATCTTTTGAAAATTTTCATACAGGGAGGCTTTATTACCCATATAGAGTCTAAATCAATTTATTTTATTCAATTTATCAATTTATTTTTGTTGTCCGTTCGAGCTTCACGCCTAAACCACTAGACGGATTTTAATGAAACTTGACATGATCGTAGTTTAAAACCCGGATATGGTTATAGGATATATTTTACCCTAGGAAATAGCGTTCCCACAGGATAAGAGGTTAAAATTAGCATGGCAACTCCGAAACCAATTGACCAATATAGATGAAATTTAGCTTGTATGTGGCTTATGTAAGGACAAAGGTTATAGGATACCTTTTATCCCAGAAAATCGCTTTGCTCCCGTGAGAAAATAGTTTAAATCTAGTATGGCAACTCCGAAACCAATAGACCAATTTAGTATGCTTGTGGCTTATGTAAGGACAACGGTTATATTTTTTATCCCAGAAAACTGCTTTGTTCCTTAGGTATAATAGATTAAAATTAGTATAGCAACTCTGAAACCACTCTTCTTCCGAAGCGAAGCGAGAGCAATTTCTAGTATATATTTATAGGCTAAACGGCAGACGAAAAGCAGACGAGCCACTAATGGTCATCGTCTCCTTAGAGTAAGCCAGGATGCGCCCAGGTTAGAGTAATTGCCAAAAGCAATAATGGAGTGCAAAAAATTTTTTTCTCATAATTTCTGAAAAACCTCATGTAATAAGGAGCCGATAATACCTAAAACAGTAAGAAGTTGAAAAAGAAATTTCTAAAGGCAAACTAAATGTAACATTTCCGTCGCCAATATTTCGGGCACCACATATGCGTGAAAAACGAATATTGCTCTTTATTATTTCTAAAATTTTAACGATATAAAAGCCACAAAATTAAATGGCTTGACTCCATTACCTAACCCCGGCACTCATTTTCGGCTAACCGTACAAAACATGCATCAAGTCAATTAAGTGATAACTTTAACGGCACTCCTTTTAAAACGTAGTTAATTTATCAACCACATTTTCCACACTCATAAAAATCTCAGCAGGTACGAAATTAACTGAATAATCCACACGAGTAAAACATTGTCAGCTGGAAGGCAGAAGCCGTCCGGCGGACGTTGCCGTCACACCAAATTGCATTTTAACGCTAGCGGGCGAGCTTAAACGCAATAAAAAAGCACTCTGCTTAATTCCCTGCCACCGATGGACATCACGACCAGTTCCACGACACGAAGATACTACAGCCAAACGAGGTATGAGCCACCCATGAGATAAATTATCGGTATATCACACCGAGTAATCAGATTAGGACGAGCTTCATCGTTATTGAATCAACTGACATTTCTAGTGGCGATTTTTTAAACAAACGGTTAATAAAACGAACCGGTCATATATTCTGTATGCACTGCACTTTCTACTGGAATATTTTGTTATCGATATGCGAACTCCGACCTCCAACATCACTCAATGTCGGATACCGAGCAACACTGACAACGACATGTGAAATTCAAAATCAACGAGTATTTCAAAAACATGTTACAATAATATAAATTCGGCTTTGTTTCCTCTCAGCAGGTAGAAATAATAGAGTAAATGATTAAATGTAGTACTAACTGATGTTGAAAGTTGCCACAAATGGCATATGCGATGCCTAAAGGCAATCTTGTTTTACGTTTATCTTAATTCCCTATTCTAATGGAGAAGTTTTGTTAAGAAAATAAATTCCAGAGCTCAATTCTCAAGCATAATCTAACAATATATATTTGCAGTTTTTATTTCATCCCACACCAAAGCCACATCCTAACAAAAGTGCAACGTACGAGCTGGGTGACAGCAAATTGAATGAGTTGGGCGCGGCGTGATGTTCACTCGCTCATCAATCATAGACGCGGGTTCGTTTTAACGCGACGTCATCGGCGTCTCGAGCGAGCAACGTCACGCTGTCCGCTTATTGTTTCACGAAACCCTTACGAACTAGTCCATACCCCGTCAATAGCCGACCTTTGTACGACAAATATTTGTTTGTACTCGGGGCTCGGATGTTTATGTCTTAATTACGTGACTAGGGTTTACACGCGGCTCCACCCGCGTAGTACCAATACCAATGTTAATAAAAAGTGACCTATACCTATCACACTTCAGACTATCAACTATCTCCATATAAAAACAGATCAATCCGTCGCTTCGTTTCGACGTGAAAGACAGAAAACATACAAACACACACACTTTCACATTTATAATATTAGCATAGATTAAGATACATACATGCGTTGCCAGTCTCTCGGTATTCTATTGGGTATATTTTGGAGTGTGTGCGCAGGAATTACACGACTTAATTCCCCCCACCCCTTCCTACCATCGTACGACACGACGCATCCTTACACCGTGGATATCCCTCCGGTACGAACGATACGCTTCGCCTCGTCCTTTGTATGGCGTACCTCGAATGATTGGAATAAATTGCCAGCGTATGTGTTTCCGCTGAAATATAATGTAGGCGTCTTCAAGGCAAGAGTGAATAGGCTTCTTCAAAGGTAATGCGCTTTACCATCTACGATTACATCGCTACTTCCCATCAGGTGGGACTGTAGTCAAGCATTAACTTATAATATGTAAAAAATGCAATATAACCAACAAACAATATGTTTGGTTAATATGCAGATAATGCAAATGTGCACTGTGCATATAAAACTACATGGGGTGTTGTATTGATTCCTAGAGCCAAATAATATATCATCAAAAGAAATGACAAATACAATTAAATTTTATTTCTCGTTTGAAAAACATTGCAACTTAATCACCCTACCAACTGAATACATTATGCAAACTTCAAGAATACAATATACGTACACACAACACATATCCTAAAAAAGGTTTTACATGGAGACCCTAAAAAACTGAACAACTCACCTTTTTGTGAGAAACATATCTAATACAGGCAATATCTTTAAGGCCAAGACAAGCTGGTTATCCACGTACATATGAAACATAAATCTACAGAGTAGTCCAACGCAAGAGCGCGGTGACAGCAAATTGAATGAATCGGGCGCGGCGTTATGTTTGCGCCGCACATCGATCATCCGCAGCCGCACCGGCCGTTCTGATCTTAGGCATGTATCACACAAACAGCTAGTGCAATCTTTGAAATGTTACTGCAACTACTTCAATATCTTCAAGCCCATTTTGATATTCATTGACAGTAAAAAGTTTATCTATAAAATCAGATCATGTAGTATGGATTCTGATACCATAATTTTTTATGTCATTAAACGATTCCAAAACAGATATTTTTGTCTAACAGGAGCTTCTTACGTCTCGGTTACGTCACGACGGCATCGTCTGCCTTATTTGTTGTTAAAAAATAGCCTATATGTTATTCCAGACCATAATACAGCCTTGGCCAAAAGTATTAGGCACCCCCAATAAAGTTACCATACAGCTGTGCTGTTTAAACAATAATT
>DWJZ01008985.1:0-10982 GCA_018249125.1 Asbolis capucinus
CTGCACTTCTGAGAGTTCCCCATGAAGTTCTATGTGTGTGAAGTCTACGAATCCGCACGTAGCTAGCTTGGTGGACTATGGCTTGTACCACTCACATTGTGAGTGGAGACCTTTGAAGTGAGAGAGTTCTGGGTTGCAATGATGAATAACTCTGTGTTAACGACTAATTGTCTATACAATACACTATCCTTCGCCTTATTGGGGCGTCGTATATACCAACTCCAAGCCCATGCTGGCAGACCAGGGCCGTGAGACAAATTCCTATTCTGTTTTAGCCCCACGATAGATCAAAAATGTATGGGAAAATGTATACAGAAAAATATGGCGTTTGTTTTTTCGCAATAAACATGATTCTAATATATTTTTGAATTAATGTTTGTCGTGATCGATAACAGAAAAGACGTGTCTTCAGAGGCGTTGTAAGACGCAGCTGAAGATAGTTGCTCGGTGGCAGAGCCTGGCTTTCTGGCCGGCTACCACACTCTCGCTGGGGCTGGGAGTTCGAGAGCCAGTTCTCCTCAATTTCGTCAGGCCCTTCACGTCACTCACATCTCCATTCTCCTTCTATCCCTCGTTCTAAAGTGGTGTTTGCTGTCTTGGTGTTATTAATAGGGTCGATATGAACACTAACGAAAGTCAGACACACCAACAAGAGCTTCCGTCTTTAGTATAAGTGCCCTATATGTTAAAATCTATCTCTGGACCAAGTTTAATTAAGAGATGTCCAATTTTAGAAAAAAGTAAGTCGTCTGGTCCATTTCTCCAAAGCAATATAATATATGTAGGACTACAAGTAAATATTTCTATATCTTGTGCAAAAATAACGTAGAGAAGGAGGCCGAGGGCGATAAGTTATAGTAATAAAAGTCGTTAAACCTACTTTAATGTGTCACAGCTACATTAATGGACTGAGATGTGCTGTTTAGTTTTTATGGTTACACGTTACCAAGTTAGCAAGTGAAGATATAGAACTTTATTCTTAATGTACACTGTTTCTTACTTATTATGTTATGTGTATACGAATAGACTGTGATTATCAACGCTACGGTGAAGGAAAGGTTTATCAAAGAACTCTTTTAAATATATTTTTTATCCATACTAATAATAAAGAGAAAAAAATAATATTTTTGTATGTTTGTAACTAATAAACTCAAAAAGTACTGATCTGATTTCAAAAATTCTTTCGCTATTATAATGCTACATTATCACTGAGTGACATAGGTTATATATATAAATGTCTAGAAAAAAACAGTATAATATATAAAAATAATAAAATGATGAACCGGTTGGCGCCTGGACACTCCTGTGCCCCCGGCGTGGTAACGGCCCGGTGTGGTAAGCGGAGTGGGGGCAGTGAAAATGTATTAAATTTACCGTATCATTCATGCGTTAGTAATTCATATAGGGCAACATTTTGACCACCACCCACCATCACGACCACGCAGACGAAGTCGCGGGTAAAAGTTAGTACTTTATATTTTGTTAATAAAATTTTTACTCCAGTAGAGACTTTGTATTGCAAAACTTTGACATTCGTTAAGTGAACTTTTGGTTCTTAAGAGAAATAAACAGTTTTCATTTCATTTCAAAATATCGTGAGAAGCCCTACTGGGAATTGCCCATTAAAGTTCTCAAAGTTTTCTGAAGTCCACAAATCCGCATTTAGTCAGCATAATGGCCCGAGTCCAGTAGTGGGCCAATTATGGATTACAACGAGGATACGTTGACATTTGATACGTATAACCCGCCGCCCTATTAGATACAATTTGCAAACAGCGACCAGGCAGCAAACGATTAGCAATAATACCACTTCCTAATATTATGTGTCAGAAAACATACTATTAAATAACTGAACGCTTCCTCAACGCTCGCTGATTAATACTGTGCACTTTTTGCAATGAACCTAGCGCCAATACCTATTATGTAGCGCGATTGTCGCTGATAAGAAATCCGAATTTACGATCTACGAGCAATTATCGCCAAATTTTCTTAATCGCTTTCCGTTTGCAAGTTACGTGTTAGACCCGCCGGTTGCTTGTTTCGATTGCAAGCGATCGAAAAGTTAAGCGCGATAAGTAGAAGGATGCGTGACCACTAGTTGGAATTGGCGTGGCATTTGTGATTTTAAAATATAATAATGAAAAATTTATAATATAGTTAGTGTAGTATATCCTTCACTTGTTTATCGGCTCTTAGTCACGCGCGACCTCTCACTCCTATCGCCTACGGCTGACTGAGCTGTATTCGACCGCACGTGCGCTAGAGACGACATAAAGCTTCCTTCTCTTTCACTCACATACACTACAGTTAGATATTTTATAGTGAACTTCTAATATTTTAAATTTTATTTGAATTTTTATCCATAAAAACATGATGAATTGTATGTAACCTATCAAATTAATTAATTACCGAATGTGTTGTTGTGTTTGTGAATTTTTGTTAATGGTCCTCAGTTGCCTGATGCAAATAAAATAATAATATTAATAATATTTTCTACATATATATAGCTTTACATGAAGTTTTGTTTAATAAAAAAACAGTTTTTTAATATTTTTTAAAGATAAAATTAATGAATTACTAAAATTTTAAAATGAATTGAAGTGAAATAAAAAAAACTAAAAGTAAGTTTTATGTTTATTTAATAAAAATCTCTTTTGACTTGAACACGATCACTAAATTACAGATAAAGAAAATTCGTGTAACATTGATTATTTTACTTTATAATCAGTCAAGTGAAACGATACATACAAAATGAAACTCCTGACTGTAAAATATAACTTACTTAGAAATATATTTACAATAATATACGGCATTGACTACGTAACTTACTAGACTCTGGAAAAATATTACACAAATCGACCTTATACGAGACACTGCGACCAATGAATAAAATAGTTCAATTTTGAATCGACCAATCACAGCGAGTTTACACCTCGCCCTTCTTACCTCAGCGATTTGACTGAATTTTTTGGTTGTAAAATATGTTACAGACGTCTAGTATGATACATAGGCAATGTCAAGAAACCAGAGAAAACAAATTAAGTTAAAAACAATGATATTTTTATTTTTAAATGATATTATACTATAGAAGCATACCTCGAAACATACTAATTTGTTCTGTGGTCGTATCAACTGCACAAATATATAGAATTTATTAAAAATTAGTTAAGCTCTATTGAATAAAATAATTACCGAGTAAATAATACAAGAGTAAAAATGACAGGTAGTGTTTATTAATTCTGTAAAAATTTATAAAATCCTCTCTTTATTTTCTTTAAGATTAAAATAATTATATAAAATGTTGAGTATTCTGGCTTACTAAGTTATATTTGAAAACTCTAACAGGTACTCGCGGTTATTATAATTTACATAAATTTTTCGACCCAGTTGCATGGTCATGATCACGGCAAGACTGCCGTCACATTAAGTCTGCCGTCACGTGATGACGTCTCGCCCTGACCATGGCCCATGCCACCAGTCTAAATAACGGTATAAAATAATAATAATCGTGAGTACCCGTTAGGTTATAATCTGTTTAGTGTCCACGATGATGAACATTTTAAATCATACTTAGTAAAAATAGCAATAACAATAAATATATTGACTTAGTTATAATTTTTTATTTAAAATCCTTTTCGATCTGAAGAATCTCGCATCAAGCGGCCGACTGCCAACCGACTGCGACAAGTAAGTCAATTTAGCGCCCATTTGCCACTATTGGCATATATACTTTTATAGTATAATATCATTGTTAATAAAACATTTGTGTATGCATTTTAATAACAAAGTAATATACAGCCTCGCTAAAGATAAAAGCTCTTAAGTAACTTTTGAGGTGTTTTTAAATAAAAATAATAAATTATTATTTTCTATAGTCAAGATGCACTTAGATTTGTTACTAATGTATTGGAACCGCGGTAATCCGACATAAACTAACTGGATGATGTCAAATTATCGAATTTGTCGGGTTATAGAGCATGCTCTAAGGTCTTAGTCTAGACGTTTTTGGGAAAAAGTACCCTGTAATCCGACAACCCAAAATACTCATCTGGCACAATAGCACAAGTTACAACTCGTCCACTTTTTTTGGAATTTCTCAGTACAATTAACATTTTTATTGTCGGATTATAGGGGGCTCCGTAATAGACAGAGTCCAAATTATCGCAGTTCCCCTGTTATACTAAAATGAAAGCAGATTGCAATTATCTTTAGGACGGCAGTACAACAAACACGTGTAGCAATTATGGTCACATAACATAATTTCAGGTAATATAAAACTCGGAGGTTGTAGACAAGAGACAGTATAGAAGAGTTGTGGACAACATTATAAGTACACTCTGCTTCAAAAGTTAATAATTTTTCTCAGATTGAACAATATACATATATGTAAATACATAATTTAACTTCTGGAACTTACATAACATCAAAAAAGCTTTATACAAAACAAAGGTTTACAAAGATGTATTATGTACGTGGTTAACCGATACGATAATCATTCATATTACTTCAACGCCATCTAGCGACAAAACCAAAATTATGTCAATAGTGTCTAATAAATAATGAAAATGGCTTCCTAAAATGTAGCTGTTGCTTATACAAGATAATAGATGGCTCTGCATGTCAATACGATCTAATATCTGTAATTTTAATATGTTCGAAATTTAAAGAAAATTGATCTTTCTCGAAAATATTAATATGTTTATAAGATTCCTGGCTTCAAAAACTCTTTTACTTTCATTATTTTTTTGTGACTGATCCTGTGGTTTTCTCAAAAATGATAACATATTTACGAGTATGTAAGAATGACTCGTATTTTATTATAAGATTACAAATTTAGGAGTATTTTGTTTAAGTAAAATATTTATTGTTTGAGCAAGACAATTATATTATTTTAAACTACGTCATAGAAATTTTATATTTTTAAAGTGGGATCGTAGTTAACATAACCCCGTGTAAATCGCAAGGATTTTAAAACGAGTTCACCATTTTCATCATTATCATTGCAACCCTGTCCCACTGTTGGGCTCGGGTCTCCCCTCACAATGTGAGGGGCACAGACCATAGTCAATAAAGTTGCTCAAGTGCGGATTGGTGGACTTCACACAACTTCGAGAACTTTGTTGGCACTCTCAGGAATGCAGGATTCCTCGCGATGTTTATCAGATTAAATGAAGGAGTTAAATAACTCCTTCATTATATCGTTCACTATTGAGTGGTTCTTAAATTGAATATTTATTGAAATTAGCTAAAGAATATTGAGAAAATTAATTACGTTACAACAACGCTGTTTTTAACTATTATCGTCAAAATTGTTAAGCATTTCAAATGAGCCGTTTTATAAAAAACAGTTTTTACAATTTAATACATACTTAAACAAGATACTCCATTAGAGGTTTAGATTTGCCTATTGATAAATTGGATGTTATTTATATCGTTATATATTTTTTGGACAAATTCCAAAATTAATAATTCCAAAACCAATAAAGGAACTGAGGGGATTATTGTATGAGCAAGCTATGAGACGACAAGAAACGCACGTGGTGATAAGAGTAATGGATAAAGATGGTTGGAAAAATAAGACGTGGACGGCCACAGAAAAGTTGGATGGATTGTATCACGATATAAAAGAGACGTGAGACGTAAAGTTGACGAACAAAAGTTAAAAATGGAGAAAAGAAGAAGTTCTTTTCTCCGAGCCCAAATTAAATTTACATTTGAACAGGATGATGTAGGAAGTCACAAATATTACGAGTAGGTTACGCCAAGTCATAAAGTTACGCACAAGGCGTTTTAATGACAATTCTCTTTCAGAATGACTCCACTATATTATACGTTTATCTCAACTAAATAAAGAAATTATAAAAGTATAAGTTATATTAACCAAAAGCGAATATAGCCTTTTAGTTTTAAACAGTGTCGGTCGCGTATTAAATTTATTGCGTACAAAACTTTCGTGTGATGCAAATGCTCTTTAATATTCTAGCTATATACATAAATAACATAAAAGTGCACCATATTTATTTCTATTTACATAATGTACACACGCTAACAAATATTAACAATTACCTTATAAATATGAGAAACGTGACTTAACAAACATTTTTGTTACAGAGTTTAAATTAGTAGGTTGGACCATGGATTTACTTACGTGCATTAAAATAACTTTTTTGGCTTACGAGACACGTTTACAAGAATACAAGATAGGTGCACAAGCACCGATTTACACCGAAACAGCTATCAGCTTGATATAGAATACATTGAAAAGTAAAGTGTAGACCCAGAAATGTCAAAATTTTGCTATTTGGCCGCTTCGCCACGTACAAATTCAGATTTGTCAGCCTTTTTGTACCTAATACCTACTAAAAGTTGATAATCAACAACAATGCGATTATGTTTCTATGAAACTGTTGTTATAACAATACAAAATATCCATTAGGCTTCTCTATCACTTCGACGTATACTCCTCGACCTGTTGATTTATTTACATCAGATTTTAACATGACAGAATAGCTTAAGCCAAGCCTAAGCTGGTTCGTCTTTGAGACAAAGGTGGTAAATAACACACCTACCTAATACCCATCATTTGAGAATTGGAATGTTGCTATGAAAATATCTCATAATCGTTTCGAGATAGCGAGAGACATTTATTCTCACCGCACTAAAACGCATGAAGTATCGCAGACCACAAAGAAAGTGGGACACGAGAATAGTAAATATGTTTGTCATGAAACACATGTCAAGTCGAATTTATGTCATCTATGAATAGGGTTTATTCAAGCAACGATGCGATTGTCGCATTTTACTATTGTTCTAAAAAAACTTGCTTTCTGTACAATGGTATACTTCATTATTAAACTTTAACACTGTAACAATCTTATAAAAAAGTTGATAATTTACATCTTTGAATACGATGTCCAGGAAATGTCCCATATAAGTGACAATCAAAATTAGTTTACGTTCATTACTCAAATTTGATCCATCTCTTTCGTTTCGCTTTTGAAAGAAGCAGTACTTCAGAGGAATTGGAGCCTGGAAATGAGGGGTTGAGCCCCTCAACTCTGTGCTAGGGTATCCAACGGCACCACCAGTTTTCCGTTTGAGTAGCTGTAACAAAGAAAGTATCTAAACTCAGCCAAAACATTCCAAAAACAGAGCTCGCTCATAAAATTGTTAGTAGTTTAGAAAGAAAATATATTTCAAATAATACATATTTCAAATATTATTAACCTGTAAGGTATCGTAGATGTTCTGGATTTAGCTCTGCTTGGTCTACAGCCCTCATCTGCAACCAAGATATTTCACTAAGTCAAAGTCAGTTATTATTTCGTTAACAACATCACCAATTATTCGTTCTATATGTACCTCTCGAATATACAACGTATGTTTTGGTAGACTAATAGTTAAGTTTTCCCTCTCATAGTTGTATCGATGCGGTTTAATTAAGTGGAAGAGCATGCTATTGTCTCGATACTTGCGGAACAATACTTATCTTAAGCCAAAGTTAGCAGAAGTAATATCTGAGATACCTTAATGAGAGAACTTTGTATCGACTTTGTTAATCGCTTCTGACCTGGCCGTAGTACTTTCTTTCTGTAAAATTTTTATCTTTGAAGGTAAATGAACCAAATAAAGTGTGTCACTGGTATTTTTAAGTTCTTTGATTAAATTTTAATTATATTCCAGATTATAAGCCTCCGTGTAATTTGTAATTATTATTCTTTCTTAATCAACGTAACTCGTCTCTTTGATACCAAAATAAAGTAGTCGTCTACTAAAATTTCTGCTAATACAATGTTTGAACTGCAGTTAGTTAACATTAAACTTTAGTTATGTAAATATTTATTGATGTTCAATTCTACTTCGTGCAAGTCTTTACTAATACTATTTTGTTTTGTAATATTTTGTTCAGTATAAAATACATTGTGTAATGTAATGCAACTATTCTAATGAAAGAAGTATTGAAAAGAAAATGACTGATGGCCTCATTGAGGTTAAAATCTTAGAAAACCTGGACGCGCAAATAAAAATAGAAAATAAAAGAACACCTAATTTATGTTACCCATAAAATCTAAATGAAGCATACATTGTTTGAGTATTTCTGCATTCTAGCACTAACAATTTAGTTGAAATACTATTTAGGGCCCTTACCATGGATTCGGCTAACACCGTTGCGATAGGCACGCATCGCATTTGACGGGCTCGGCACGACGCTTGCCCTGTGTGCCTTGCGAGCCTGACTTACGCCGGAAAGTGTACCTAACGAGCAGACCTGCAATGCAAAACGCGGTACCGTTAACAAAACAAACAAAACAAAATAACAAACAGCTAAGCGCGTCCATCTGATAAACCCCCATGGGCATAAGAAAGCGGAAGAAAATAAAAATAATACTCGCGCAATTTCATGACTTGATACCGCTCGAATTTACTTCGGTTGAACGTGAGAATTAAACTTCGTACTGTAATATGACGAGTTGGGAAATTGTATCTCTCTGTAACTCTGTGTATGGTATTAAGTGGTGAATGTCACAGAATGTATTTTATGTAGAGCTAAATTCAGAATGGATAGTTTATTTTGTTGACAGAAGTTACTAATTCGGCTATTCCGTAATGAGAAAACTTGTTAGTTTTACATGCATTATTGTGGTAAAATGTATATGCAATTTAAATAATATTTGAACGCTAGTCCTATTTAACCAAAATGTACGCTAACTCACCGGTGAGACCAGCCTTGTTGATACTGTTTGAACTCGAAAATCCAGATATTTTCTTCCAGGCTTTTTTATTCCAAAATCCTGTAGTTTTTGCATCGCCACAACTAGAACTTCGTGGAGATGGTAAATCTCTTGGACACCGTAGGCTACATTCTTCTGCCCCCAAAATTCGAACGCCGGCCCCACGGGTGCCGTATGCTACTGCAGGTAAGTGGGGTACGGAACCGGTTGGTTTTCGCCTTAAACTCCCTACATAACTTGCTCCACTGCTACTTCCACTAAATCCACTATCTAAGTCAGGAGGATTGCAACTCGCAGGAGAAAGTAATTCATCAGTTGGTCCTACTCTTAAAAGTTCTTCTATGTTATCTCTGTCTTCGGCTCTTTCTGAATCTGGTGATTCACATTCAGGCATTAACATTGCCTCAACACTGAGATTTAATTCTCCTAGAATTCGTTTATGTCTAGATTCCACTCTACGCACTTCTTCTTCAACGACACTTCTATCGAGTGAAACAAGAGATTGTCTTGGCACGTACCGATGTTTTGGACAGGTTCTCGAGCCATCAGTTATTTCTTCATAAATATTCTCCTCTGTTCCATATCTTGTAACGTAATTATGTCGTGCAGTTCTATCTCGCGGTATCCCACCACGTCCTCTTTGACGATGGGCTTTCCTCGATGAGGAAGGCATAGATAAGTGGTGATCGTAGTAAGCATAAGAATAGTCCACCGGTTCAAATCGTTCCATCGTAGCGGCGATATTACTTCTATTCCAGCTCTGTGGTGGTGGTTCTCGTGATAAGTTTATAGCTGCAAGTCTTGCCGGTAATATTTCATCTAAATCTCGAGCGCAGCGTTCATCGAGTGATTGTGCACCATCGTCTTCTTCTCGTCTATGCTTTCGATGCGGTCGACGAGTAGTTTGGGAGCGCTGATTAGCGCGTTCACAGTCGGAACTGTGGTCATGATTGTAATCAGGAGTTTGACTTCGGTTGAAATCTGCAGGATGATGTTTACAATCCACTGTATGGAAATTACTGTGCCTTAGGCTGTATGTAGAGTTCCCTTCGTAATCTGAGCGATCGTAGCAAGGACTGTCGTCGGCATTGCTGGTATGAGCATGGGGACAGTCGGCCGCTATACCAGACTCTGATGAAGGATAATCGTGAACCTCGGCTGTAATAAGCACTCGGTCGTCTGGTCGTGCCGGTTCGGATGTAGCATGGCGGTGATGAGGACGTGGGCGCCCTGTTTCGCGGCAGCTCGCAAATGCTCTTTGGAGATGTGGTGCATGTGGGTATCTTCCACAGCGTGAATCGAACACCGCCTCCCCTGACTCGTCGGGGCTCGGCGGCGCACTGCGTGATTCCATGGCTCATCCTCTCATGGCCATTGAGTACCTGCAAATACGAAAAATATATGTTTATAATAAAGTTAGATAAGAAATTCTTGAAGACCGGTGTGCAGAAGTTATTGGCACAGTTAAGAAAAAGCGGACATGGTTAATAGTTTATGGATTATGGACCCCTCATTTATGGGTTATACTCTACCAGCCAAGATTGATGCCAGATACCAGTGCGAATTAATAGACTTCTTTGAGGACTTTATAGCTAACTCTCAGGAGTGCAGGGTTCCTCAAGATATTTTCCTTCAATCATCTTCTCATACGCACATTTGGAAATTGGAGGTTCCCCTTTTTTTTTGAACCTAAACTGCTATTACTGCTCTATTTTATTTTTAAGCAGCGTTACTATAAATAATTCTACATCCTAGACACGTATATTTTCGCTTTTAATAATCGCCCCCGATACAAGCCGGGAGACCGAGGGCAATGAATCCGAAATTACACGGTCCCTGATAAGGGTAGGGTAAGTGACGATCACACAGCGACGTCGATATATCATCATCAGTCGCCGGATAATAAATTAGGGTTTCACGCCGTGTACTCTGTACCCTGTTTAACTTTTGTTGTGTACGTTCAACGGAAGAAAACATGAATGCTATAAGTAAATATACAAATTTTCTGGCCTAAAAATGTTCTAAAAATCGATAATCGATGTATTTCTGTTGTCGTCTTAACAACAAATAATTAAAACAGAATTAAAATAAATATTTAAGGCAGCCCTACAACAAACGTCATTTTTTATGTCCGTTTGCGTTCAATATTGAGCACGGCAACAGGAAGACGTCTGTTGACAGAATAATTAGTTTTATACGTAGTTTAAAACCAAATAATAGTATTACATTAAAATAGTATTAAATTAAATA
>DWJZ01008986.1:0-10981 GCA_018249125.1 Asbolis capucinus
ACGCTACTTTGTAACGCCCTGCCCGTGGAAATTAGGAAAGCTCCTAACAAAGCTGCCTTTAAAACACTGGTCCAGGAGTATTTCATGAAATCTGTCACCTCACCATAAAATGAAATAATATCCTCTATTTCAATTCAAAATGCATTGCTATATTTAGGAAGTACAATAAAGCATAAATAAAAAGCGAACAATTGTCGTCGGGGACAGTTCACCTCTAAAAGAACTCGTTTAAAATTATTTTGGAAATACCAACATAAATAAATGAATTTAGAATTTGAACCGTGCATCGAAAATATGTTTAATATTTGATTTCATAATACGTGAGTAGGAGAAAATATGTCGCGGAAATATTGAAGATTTATGACGGCTGTCAACAGCGGAGTTGATTAAATTGGTGCGGCGGCGGCAGGCGGCGGCAGGCTCGCGCGGCGCGGGAGCTCACGGTATCCGCTCAATCACTAATTACATTTCACAAGGTAACTGTTAATATATTTACTTTCTCTGAACTCACAGCCTCACGGTTCGAAAGTTGGTTTCTCACACTGGCGGTCCTGAGTTCAGATCCTTCGCGTGACTCTAACTCTCAATATTATGTACATTAATTATCAGTTCGTTGAATGAAAATCATTAAGTGGCAGCTTGCGATCCTGAGAGTTCTTCATAAAGTTCTTCCGTGCTACGGAGGTCTGCAGACGGCATAACTTCCGAAACTTGGGTTGGCTTTTAAGCCCTTCGCATTGGATTCTAAGTTGTGAGGAAAAACCCGTGCGTATCGTACAACTTTATAATGTTAGTGTTTATTGGTAACAACAATTTATTTGTGAATCAGTTTTAAATGACAAACACTAGGACATATGTATATTTGAGCTATTAGCGATATTTAAAAAGAAGTCAGATCGTTTACCAATTACAAACAATCATTGTAAAAAGTTTCCAGTTCGTGAACTGTAGCAGGTAAAGTGCCAAGGAACAACAAACACCGAGGACGATTCCTTCGTCAGCCGCCGCGGCGCCGTCGAGACACATACGTCAACATATAGTGTGTGTGTTTAATTAACATTACGTATTGTCTCATTTGGCAAATGGAACCGGATACACATTACGTAAATGAATCAGCTGCGAGTGACACTTTTGAAGACGTGAATTCTCACATCACATACCTACACACACACACATATGTACATATACCGACACACGTCAGATCTATACGGGCCAGCCCACAAAGGAATTCTTTTTCATAAAAAACCTTCGGTATTTCTTCACACATCTTTAAGATGAAGATCTCTTATACATTTTAAGGTAAAAGTATGTGTAGAAAATGTATGCTTCGTTCAGTTTATGTATTCTGCCACTAGAACTTGCACTGAAATAATCCCGATCCCACTCAGGTTAAATTTGTCGTATCAGTGACTCCTCCAACGGAAGATGCCAGGAGTTGTTTACTATTTAACAATAACAAACGAGTAGATGCACTCGGAGGGTAGGATACCATCGTTGCTTCTGGACATTATAACAATAACGTGTTCTAAATGGATGTGCAATGTCAATGCGTCCAACATCACATGCGTCGTCATGAAAACGAAGCATATTTCCATGGCCAGGTATGAACAGTCCCGTCGGCTCGTTAAAAACGTTATATTCAAAATTTCAAAGAACGATTAAACAGTGTTTGACGAGGGCAGAGGCTTTTCAGCACCGCGGCCAATGTTTGCCTTCATAAATGTTGCATGATATTGTTTGCATTTGTATCGGACAGACCGTCGTCGGCTGATATCCGTTTAATATGATAATCCGTATGCAAACAAGCGGCGTATTGCTCCGCTAAATAATTTATGCATCCCACCCTGCGGCTGACGGCTTCACTTCGGCGACGAGTACAGTTTTATTGAACCCCAGAGTTTTGGATGGACAGGTACTGGCACAAAGTTTACACGGCAGGAGGCACGAATAAATCATGTGCAAGATCCCCCGGCGACCGCCGCCGGCGGCGGAGCGACGGCTTCAACTTGGGCACGCTTCTTGTTTGCCATTTGCAAGGATTACACGTTTAACATGAGGGTACTCATTGTGATAATGAATCTTTGATTTTATCACCAACTCCAGCAATGTTCTCTCTGATGTCATATATGTATATTATGTATGCACAACACCACAGTGCTGCTCATTTTAAATTAATGTTGCATGTCAATTATCATAGAGTTTGATGTAAGTGTCATCCAATTTTGTTAATCTGGTTGAATACTTTGATTCAAATAGTAAAAGTATAACGGAGTCAACATTCAAGTCTATATTTTGTAAACATTTTAATGCAGACTTTCTTATAATATATGTATGTACTTGGTGAACATAAGCCAAGTAGCCACTTATCATCAGGTGGTTTTCTTTATAAGCGCCTGAAGCACATGATTAGCAACATTTCGGTTACCTACTTTTTTCTACTTTAAGACAGTTCTTGGACTGCATTGATACCTTGTAAATTTTACTAACAGCAGTTAAGTTTTAAAGATCACATCCCGTGAGGATTGTAAGTGACCATAAAAGTTAAGCAACAGAAGAAGGGTTTCATGAGCGCTTCCGTGCTTCGGAGGGCACGTAGAGAGGTCGGTCTCGGTTGCTATAGTCGGGTAGCAGACATTAAACTACGTTGCAGGCTTCTGGACGGCATTATCTTCCGAGATATGGTGTTGCCAATACCGTTGCCGTCACTCCGTGATCCGTAGTGCTGGTGCAGCGTAGAGTATGCTCTAGGCTTGCTCAGTCACATTGGTTCTGAAGCATAATGCGTTTGATTACCAATCGATTCTACTCGAAACATAATCAAATTAATATGAGTATCGCAATGAGGAGGTGGAAGACGCCGCAGCTTAGACGGTAATGAATTCCGCAGTAATTGTATCTGGTCACGCGGACGCTCGTGCCGCATCCAGACGGGGCTGTAATTCGATTTAGCGGAATTGCAGCTCCGAGATGGATACAGACGCTACTCGCATATAACATTCACCATTCGATGCTCTCACTACGTATGTTATTAGTACTACATGCGATTATGGAAATATAAACTTATCGAATTAGTATTGAGCTCCTTCGCTTCATATGTGGATTCTACTTATATTACACATGCCAGTTTGTGGGTGGATGGATGTCTCAGTATTCCTTCAAATTTTCCTTCAATTTTATTTTTAATCCATGCCGTGACATTGATATGTTTTACTGTTCACAGTTTGACTGGGAGAGAATGCTGTTAGCGTTCAGTCCTCTTTTGTATCTGGACATTTTTGTATTTGTATGGTGCATAAAGTTTTAAATAAATAAATGTTTGTAATTCTTTCACAAAAAACTACTAATCGCATCCGAATTAAATTTGGCGTAGGGATAGATTAAACGGGAATAATGAATTCTACCAATTTATAAATACTTGTGTTGAGTCAACACTGGGTCTAGTCTACAGAATGTTTCACATTTGGTATCCTGATAATATTAGTGTTCTAACGAGCACACAACCACCAATCAATTGTACGACACCTTCAGAGGTGTGTTGACAATACCTACATGAAGTAAATCATTTGAGTTTACACGTTTTTTTTTACAATATTAAATAAATGAGTGCTTGACTTGACCACATCCCGCCGGATGGTGAGCTGCGATCTGGTCGGAGTGGTGAGGCGCACTGACTCAGCACAAGCCTATTCACCCTTGATCTGAGGACAGTTACATTGTAATCGGACGGAAACACAGTCACGGGTAACTTATTCCAGTCCGCGGTACATTTCTTGAAATAATGATGAGCACAACAGGGAGCGTCCTTCGCGTTGGTGTTTGTGAGTCAAACCTGGTAATCAGATAAGGAGAATGAGCGGAGATTGGATCCGCAGCTCCGACGTCGTAACCAGCGCGGACTAGTTGTATGTGGCCAGCCGAGCGCTCATGTCGTTGCTGCCCGGGCTAGGCGCACGCCGCGACGGGCGGACGGACGGACGGACGGACACACTCCACTAACTGATATTAGTTGGCATTTCATTTTGTGCTGTTAAATTTAGTTGAATATGTAGAGATTATTGAAAATTACATATTTCCTTTTTACCGACTTCAAAAATAGATGGAGGTATGTACATATATATTAACCGCATTTTGTATTGTTTTTCTGGATGTGCCGAATTTCATGATTTTCTTATTGGGAATTTATCAGTTGTCATGTGAATCCATTTAAATTTTTACGATTTCTTACGAGTTGTTTTCGAATTATACGTTAAAATGTACGTAGAGAATGCCGCTCGTTCATATAAATGAATTGTTTATTATCTATTCAAAATTTAACATTTTTCAGTATTGACCTAGAAAGTCGCTAGTTGTTTTTGCAAATATGCAAAATGTTTGATGTAAGACAGCGATCAATTACAGATCACGACGACGACTGCTAAATTAATAATAAAATAAAACCTGATAAACGTAGATAGAGTCATATTCCAATAAGCCACCGGAACATCAACAACATGAAAGTTAAAGTATTTGCCTAATTAAGCTTATCGACGTCAAGTCGCGCTAAAGTTTATCAAATATTTGAGTGGAACACGGCGCGCTGCCTGGAGCAGCCCGTACGAAGCCTTGAATAAAAACCCTCTCATTAACATAGATCTAATTCTACAAATGTATGAATACATTTGCTTCGATGTCGAGTTTTAAAACCATGTCACGTGTCTACTTTTTCATGATTACATAATGAGTAATTTGAGTGAATGGGAAGCGTATTAACGGGAAAAGTTCCTGCTACTTGACTGCGCGTCTCGCTGGACTTTCAATATTTATTTTATTATTTTTCTTTTTTATTACAGGATAGTTACAAAACGTGTGCGCTGCGATATTATAAGCGTAGATGTGGTGTCTTCACACCTTTGGCGATTCAGATATTGATCCGCTTCCAGACGTCATCATCCTACGTTTATACTCCAGAAAGTTTAAGGATGACAATTTGAACATTGTCTTCATTAACTAATATTAATTGCGAATAAAAAATTATGGACAACAAAATACACAGATTTGATACTATATTAGGCCAACAGGACAGACTCATGACCATCACTGCGGGTCGTGGTTCAATGTTCTCCATTCAAGTGTCGACAACTCCGGCCAAGTGTAGTTACTACTTACGTTAATTTTTTTGCTAACAGCCCAAAACTCCACACTTGAGCCGGCTAAGTTCAGCGCTGAAGCAAATAAAATGGCAGTTACTTCAAAAAGGAGCGGACTTCTGAAGCTTTCTTTGAGCCCGGCAGTATCTAGAGCAAACCACAGAGTAATTTGCTTTTGCGACCATCTGGGCGACCGCTCCTTGACTTCGACTTCCCAGCGTGCTTCTCAATATGCACACCGCTCTCGTGCATCGACAATTTTTTATGACTATTCTATGATCGACCGAGTTACAAAAACCTCTATAGTAAATTTAAATGTAGCCTTGTTACATGAATTAAATTATTTACATTATTAGTTAGCGGCCAACTAGGACACCTCCCGATGGTAACTGGCGATAGTCTTCGATGGCAAAGCGCATTAACTTGGTGAAAACCTATCACTGTTGACTTCAAGACATTACATCATCTATCGCGTCGTCTATCGTCGTCTTATAATAAATATCTCGAGAAAGCCCACACGGCTATCTGATCTCAAACTAAGCGCTAGCTTGCACTGTGGTGATCAGACAACTGATAAACATACAGATATATTTATAAATACATTCTTACGCTTTTATTACACTCATACACATAACGAAATTCCTGCTTATCACAGAAAAGTTTATTCTGGGTGGGGATTGAACCCACGACTCTCGGCTCAGAAGTCAGGTTTATTAATCACAACACCAACAGGCCACTTAATGAATCGGTCTATGAGCCTTCCGTCAATCTGCATCGGATCAGCGGCGGAATGTGCCTTAGACCTCCTTAGTTCTGAGGAGAGAACCGAGCTCAGTAAGATCGAAAGGCGAAGAGAGCCGAGTGTACATGTAATATGTGTATGGGTAATAGAGTGAAGGAGTAAACAAGACGGTCAGGTTTATAAAATGAGAAGCGAATCCACTTTCATTTTAATTCCGAGTTCCGGCAACAACCATTGTTCTGCCGCCCGTGTGGCCTGCTTTTGGTTGTGGTTCACTCAATATTTTTCACTTCTATAATTTATTCAAATTCATACTGCCTGGCCATGCGTGACGCGCGGTGTCGGAGGGAAACGTCGCGGGGGTGATGTCTCCTACAAAACTATCCGCGTCAAATTGTAACTAGCTTATATATTTTATGTAACCCTTCTTGTCAAAAGCTGGATATGATGCCCAAACTTTGCCTGGTATATCCCCCTGCATATTAATTGATACATAATTCATCATATCATTTCCGAAGATAAATATCCAGCTTCTTTCGAAGGGTTGTTTAATCTATTAGTCAGTATTACTTCTCCTCTGTTCGTTTGAATAAAAAATAACAGGGAATGAAAAAGGCGAAAAAAATTAATGTAGATAGACGTGTATATACAGTTTCCGCAACATAATTTTATTTTCCGGGTCAAATAATACGAGGGATTTCCCACATAAAATTCGCTTTCGTTGTTTTTAATAATAATTTTCACTTTGGTATATTTTTTATGAAAGTGTATTTTGTAATTTACATTTTTTTTGCTTGACTTCTTAGGGTTTCGTATCGGACTGCCTACTATTCCCTGTTCAATAAACTTCGCAGTCGGGCCATTGCCCCTTTTACTTCAAATTATCGTTACAAATTTATTTCAGTAAATATTATCAACATATGTATATTACATTGAATTAAGATTTATGCAAAATATTAATTCACGCCGAAAATTAGTGTTCATCGTTTTTAAGTAGGTTCTGTTTTAGTGTCTCCAAGTCAAAGAAGAGGGCGCCAGCACACTTGAGGAATGCAACTTATATAATAAAATTGTCTTCAAATCGAAGTCAGTAAAATAGGAATCTACAGAATAAAAATAAAATAATAGTTTGTATTTATAAATTGTTTTTTTTTAAGTACACATCGTTAGAGATAACACAAAAACAAAAAACATTCGGATATAATAAGGAATCGTTTAAATAGCCATTTTCAGTAAAAGTTCAAAAATATCATATTCAGTAAAAAAACACGGTCGAATTGAGAACCTTCTACGATTTTTGAATTCAATTAGAGAATAGAATAATCAAAATATTATTTCTACTTTTACAATAACGGTCGAGTGTAGAGTAGAGTAGAGTAGAGTGGAGTAGAGTGGTGCAGAGGAGCGGTCTCAGCCATCGACCTTCGGAGAAAGCGTGACGGGCCGCCGCCGGCCATCGGTAGTTATGAACAGATTTCGCAATACACCAAACACACACATTCTGCACATGCGGAATTACTGCTGTTGACGTAATGTTTGCATGTTCATTGTAAGCCTTCGGGGTTCTAGGTTCGATTCATGACCGAAGGATTTATGTTATAGATGAATGTTTGCTCTTGGTGATGTGTTTAACTGACAATGTCAACTTGATGTAGTCGCAGATCACGACTGCTACATTTAAAACAGATACATTTAAAAATTTGAAATCCTACATTTATGTTGGACTAGGGTCCGCCCGCGGCTTCGCTCTCGTCATGTTCCTAATTTCTATAATTCCTATATACCAAAATGTGCATTGTAAAATAGTATCAAATTAAATAAAATTTATGGTTCACAATTTCCGTAATTGTGGCTTCCACGTAAGAGGTAGATATATGCGGTAGCGGACTATTGTTTAGAACTGCTCGAGACAAACAATCCTACGGTACATCATCTTTGTGATTTTGTTCCAACTTAATAGACATGTATCGTAATATTATGATCAAAAATACATGAATTCATTACAAATTCTAGCCTATATATTATTCTAATGTATAACCTATATTACTGTAAAGTTTAATCCAAATCGGTCAAGTAGTTTTTTTGTGAAAGAGTAACCAACATCCATAATCCATCCATACTTACAAAATTTCGTGTTTATAACATCAGAAGTATAGTAAGATATGAGATTATGCGTGTGAAGGAACGCGTGAGCAGGGAACACATGACAGATAACGGCCGACAGTCTTCTAGATGATGGCGGTGACCGTAATGTCGTTTGGAAGTCAGACTTTAATAGTATTCAATGATGAAACACACATTCTACAAGTGTAAGTGTCAAAATAAAAGGTGTCGTCTATCAATTCATTACGAATACATTAAAACCGACATCACTGTCGTGTTGCCAACGAAGGAACCTAGGGTTACATTATAACTGTCTCCCTGACGTTGACAAACACACACAACTTTGTCAAGATGATGAAAGGAGCCATACAAATAGAAGGGTCGTTATTGATGTGAAACTTAAGAATGGACGCGATCAAACCCAATGTAACGAACAATGCTCAATACAAACAGACCTTATGAAATGTAACATTACTGATGTATTGCACAGATTCGAGGTTCATTGTCGTTCGTCGTCGCAGGTACCATCAGTAGTATATACATATAATGTGTGCGTTGTCGGGACCGTTCATAACCTCGGTATGTCCCTACTTACAGTCGGTGCAGGTTCGATCTGGGATGTTTAATAACAAACCGTTGCCTAGCAACCTGTGACAACCAGGAGAAATGAACTTTTTGTTGTTTTATCAGTCATTGTGGTAGAAAATCATTACATTTTTAAATACTTTTACTCGTATATCCTGCTATTTGATTGATGATAAATGTATAAAGTGTGTTAAGACGATAATTCAATAATTTATAAAAGTAAATAATAATTTTTATCATTAAAAAAACATACAGACTTCAAATGCCTCCGACAAGTAATACATTAAAACTATTATTGTCAACGTCGTAACCAATTAAATACGCATTATTAAAGATAATTCAAAAACTAACCGACAGATATCGCACAAAATTACATAGCAGTATGCGGCAGTATATAAACTATTGTGTAACTACGAGACCAGTATTACCTTTGAGATAAAAAAAGAAATATCAGAATGTATCCATGTAGTCAAAAGTTATGCGGGAAAAAGAAAAACTAAAATATTAAAAAAAGAACAATAACTCCAAAACTACTCATCAGAGGTCGCTTGAAAAAGAACGGGAACTTCGCAAGCACCTGCTTTCGATAAAAAAAAAATTTCAAAATCGGTCTTCTCAGTAAAAAGTGCTGAGGTAATATGCATAAAAAAATACACACGAATTGAACACCTCTTTTTTTGAAGTCGGTAAAAACAAAATACTTCAATAGGTTGAAAGGTTGTTAGCTCCTTCATCAAATTAAGGATGTCAGAGTATGAATTTGCGAATGATGCTGTGTGTTGTATCTTTTGTTTGACTGGTATGACTATATTCACTTGTAGTTTGTACTTGTCCTGTGATCAATAGTTAGTATAATAATTAATTTTCAAAGATATAATAAGTAGTTTAGTTGAAAAAACCTCATTTATGTAAGTGGGTGAAAGGCCTACAAAAGATTTTTGATGGTTTGTTTACATTTATTCCGGATGGAAGTGGCGCCGAGTGTAGTATGAAACACTCGCCCTCCGCCTCTGACTGTCGGTCTGACTGTACGGTTCTAAGCTTTTTTTAAAGCAGGCGGCGGATGTATGCAGTGTTCATTTGTATTAGTTAGAATATTTATTTCCGAAGGGTTATATACACAAAACATTCTAAATAGGTATTTGTATGCTAGAAAAAAATCCATGTCGTAATTAAGCCGTAAAAAAATACTTTTAAGCTTATTGTAAGCGCTGGCTAAACGGTATGAGATACAGCAAAATAATATATACTACGGAAATATATATCATACATAAATATGGTAGCATCTTTCTCCTAAGGTTCACTCTCAGTTACCATTTTAATCTCTAAATTATTTAAAAATATAACTTTATTTGCTGCAACATTCCGGATGGATCAGAGTGGAATAAATGATATGCTAGTTTTTATCAAGACATGTATGATAGGCGCAGCCGTGAGCGGACACTAGCGTTCATCCTGTTTTACATTGTTTGTGGGACGGCGGCTAGCGAGTGAGGCGGTGAGTATTACCGCGACACGAGCTATAAATGAAAGTGCAGATTGAGGCCTACCACAGTATGGTCCATGATATAACAGTATCCGTGTTTGTTTGTAACTCGATGGCGCAGCGTGGTGGGGGCTGGCCGGCGCCGGCGCGGCCTTGGAGAAAGTCTTGCGTTTCACCCACCGATCTCTGACATTGCAGTGCATGGTCTTCCTCGCCCTAACTTCCTCATTCTGGTTCTGTAGCCAAAGGATGACAACGGAATCCTACTCACATAAATTCAAATGTCATCAAAAAATATTTATTTGAAGTTGATTTTTACAAACACTTTTTGAAAGTTAAGCTATGTCACCGCTTCAATCCATACGCAAGTGTCTTGGAAGAAGAAACTCCCAAGGAGTTATAAATGAAATAAAAGTCGATTTGTTTCATCGCCGGAATCTACGGGGTCGTTTGAATATTATATAACACTTAAATATTGAAGATATTAGGAGGTCGTCCCCTGCAAGCCACTGTGACGTTGTCCTGTACTCCCGCAACGACGTGACGTTTGGGTTGCTTCAACAACCCCTGCGAGGTAAAGATTTAACAATATCATTATTTAAGTACGTATATTGTTTCCTGTCGCAGGGCTTTATCTCTGAAAACGTAATTAAAATAGATACTTAAAATTATCACAAAATGTTTTCAAATACTTAAAATATTTAATAGAAAAAAAGTTTCAAAATACAATTTTATTTTTGAGCGTAACTTTTGAACGTTAATGTATAAACGTAGTATATTCCGCGAGGTGCTACAAAAGACGGTTGGCTTGGACCCAAAACCCCTCTCACGCCTCAACACCAGTCCTCGTTAAAGTAACGTGTAGTTATATAGATGTTTCCTAATCACCATTCATGTTATTACTTATAGTTAACTAGTTTACGTACGTACGTACGTCCA
>DWJZ01008987.1:0-10981 GCA_018249125.1 Asbolis capucinus
ATCTCCTTCGAACCTCTCTTTCGTTCTTGATTGATGAAAACACCTTTGGCAAATGCTTTCGCTGATGTTCGTCTTGCGACAAAAAGAAATTCTTTATTCGTCGCAATACGAATGTCCCCAGTAATATGTAGAACTTTCAGCAGCGCAAGTTTCTTCACTGTCTTCCTTCACTCTAGCAAGTGATAATCAACTTCTGATACGCACATAACTTTGAACATTTAAGGTGCGCGTCAGGATTTGAAATCAGGACCTCCTATTCTAGAGACCAACTTTCAAAACAATAGCCTATTACTATCGTTTCCCAGTGATTACTACATACTCGTCCATACCTATAGTTTAAGCGATACAGGAGCTATCATTTGAAATATAATAATCTTTTTTATCTTTAAAAAACCGACTTCAAATGGCTCCGACAAGTAACAATGAAACGATCATTGTAAACGTAGTCGCAACCAAATAAATTCGCATTATTAAAGCTAACTCAAAAACTGCCCGTGAGATGTCGCTCAAAATAACATTGGAAGTATGCGGCAAGTACTAGCTTTTGAATAAAAAAAGAATCTTTAAAATCGGTAAACACAATAAAAAGTAATGAACGAATATAAAGAATAACAGAAAATAGCTAATAACTCAAAAACCAGTCGTCAGATGTCGCTCATAGTGACATGAAACTGCTGGACGAGTTTTACCTATTAAATAAAATAAAAAACGCACTAGTCGCACCTACAATTTTTTAAAGCTCCCTTCAATTTCTCTAGGATACTATCATCAGATCCCGGTTTCCTTATCATGGAGGCACCCTTGAAGTATCTCATTTCCAATAAAAATAAAACTATTAAAATCCGTTCATAAACGACGAAGTTATCCGCGAACATACAAAAAAATACATATACGGTCGAATTGTGAAACCTGCTCTTTTTTTGAAGCCGGTTAAAAATGGGTCAAAACGTTTTCTCTGTAACAACTCTGGTACGTTTGTACGTAGTATCTAAATGGTCTTATTTTCACATTCCATTCCAGGAAGAAATTCCACTCCTATAACATCATTTATAACTGAAACGTCATGAAGTTTCACGTCAAATTAGTTTAAGAATACCGAATTGTGAACATTTTATTGGCGTTTTAGTAAAACTTGCACGATTGTGACTTATATTTCGACATATATGTACAAGCCATCGGTCTATAATGGCTTTATTTATTGTCTTTTAATACTTAGTACCTGTGCCCTACGATTTCACATGTGTTAATTTGAGGATAAAATGCCCGCTGTTTTGTAGGGAGTTCTTTAAAACTCGATATCTTCTAAGATATAATGATGTCAAGGACATTTTTAAGACATACTTGCGATGAATAATATATTTATTTGGGTGAGAATTTATATCATGAGTACAAAACCACCTTCGTAAATAATGCATTATTTTAGAACAAACTTGGTGTAAATGCAGAAATAACTGCAAAATCTGTAATAACTGTTAACTCCTTCACGCAAAAACCACTGAATAGATCCGAATGAAATTTGCCACAGACATAGATTATACTCTGGAGTAACATATATGTATGCAATTTTTTGTCAACATATCACGTGGACGAAGACGCGGGCAAACAAAAATGTATTCTTATACTTCATGTACATACTTACTTATTTTTATAAATCCGATGATAGTATGTAGTCTTTCATTGTCAGACGAAATAAATTTGAACATGCAGTCGGAGGGTTAAAACCTTTTAGTATCTCACGATGAGGTCAACATGAAAGTGATCGGGCCACAACAAAGTTTTGGTGACGTAAAGGACTTTAAAGGAGTTGACAACTTCATTAATATGTGATTAATTATAATATTGAGTAGTGATAGCCTCGTGGTTTGAACGTTGGTCTCGTAAGCGTGAGTTGCCTGGGTTCAAATCGGCGCTCACCTCAAATATTTGGTTATTGGTTTTGGAGTTGCCGTACTAATTTTAACCTGTTAGCCTGCGGAAACAAACCCATTTCCTGGGATGAAACTTATCCTATAACCATTCTCGGGTTTTAAAATTCGATTATGCCAAGTTTCATCTAAATCTTTCCAGTGGTTTTTGCGTGAAGCTCGAGCAGACAGAGAATAAATCCGAAAGAAACTGTTTTCGTCTCTATATCGATAACATTGCCTTCCTGCGACAAAATTTTATCAAAAAATTATGAATATACAGAATTGATCCTGTTACAGTTTTATATAAGTACATGTTAATATAGACGTGGGGATCAGTAGTGCATTATCTCTTGCGACGGTGAAGGAAAACATCGTGAGGAAACCTACCCTGCCTGTGTGTGAAGTCCACCAATCTGCACTTAGCCAGCGTGGTGAACTATGCGAAAAAAAAAAATCCGTGAGTTGCTTGCTTGGATGAGACAACTTATCTAAGGTAAAAAAAAAGAAATAAAACATTTTTTTCTCGTATAAAAATATCCTGACTATTCTAAGCAAATTAGCTGGATAGTAATCTTGAGAAAAAATTATACCAAAGACCAAGGACTGAATGCTACGTTATCCCTAAGTAATATAGACATTGCCAGAGTGACGTGACGATAGAAGTGCCGAGGTGGTTATAGAAACACCTGCCCCTGGAATCCTGGTAATGTTTTATAGTATTTTAATGAAGCAACAGAGTGCTACATGGCTAGTACACGCGGTCGGATCCCTACAAAATTGAAAAATAAATGTTTACCCGTGCGAAAGACTTAACAGTAGACATATTGCGTAGTAATACTGGTATATACTAATATTTCTTCATCATTGCAACATATACGAGCGCAAGGAAGACGAAAAAAGGATGAAAGAAGAGAATAGAAGTAAGTACATTGAATCAACCCAGTTCAATACTAACATCAACGGGCATAATATAACATACCGTTCCAAGACGAGTGATATGAGAGGTATTAGAAGGAGTGAACACGAGATGGTCAAGAGAAAAGATAGGGAGAAAATGACAATTTTTAACATCAATATTATTTATAAAACAAAATCAGTTTTTATAAAGTAATACACTTATCTATATTTACTGTTATCTACAATAAATACGCGCCTTAAAAGATTATATCTGTGAATCCAATAATCTGATAACGGAATAAAATTTAAGTCGTATTTGCAAAAGCACAAATTGATTTCCTAATACAGAGTGATATAAGAATTTAGTTCAAGGTATTATTCGCATATTATCTTTTTTAACAGAAAGAAAACTTGTAAAAACAGTAGAAAGATTTTATAAATATCCTGCAGGCTTAGCAGTAGCCTTATGACTATAAAATATAAGGTCAAAAACCGCGAGGCCTGTATAGACAGCGCCTGATAAAGTTATTTTTATACAAGCGTCCGCAAAATTAGGGTCTTGTATAAAAAATATGATGAACAGAAAAAGGTGCGGCTGTTCGATAACTGCCACGATTAATCTTCGTGGAGACAACGTCGAGGGTAGCGGAAACCAACGCAATTTTCCTCTTAAATATAAAATATCTATAATAACCAATATATAATCCCACTAATATTATACATGCAATGAATTGTTCGATTGATGTTTGCACCTTTACGGATTTGATTGAAATTTGGCAGAGATATAGAATAATGTCTGATAAAATATCAAGAATAACTCTTAATTTGGCGATTTGGACTGATTCTAAAAAGCGGGTGAGGTAAGTGGAAGGGTCACTAGAAGTAAAAACACTAGGAGCAAATCATGTCATATGAGTATCAACAGCTTCCTTTTCTTGTATAGCACGTAAAATCATAGGTCCTCAATAGCTTTATAAAATTGTGTAGTAAAAATGTCAGTCGCCAGGCAACGCATTATATATCATTGGAATCAGCCATAGCCGTAGTTTCTAGTACAAGCGTGTAGTGTAGTATAGCTTACTCAGGTAGCATGTAGCAAGAGTGAACTAATTTTGGAAATCGGTTCAATTTGAATTACAAACATACAAATCTTTCTCCCATATTAACCTATAGAATTGTTTTTGCTTTTTACCTATCCAATCAAGGGCAAAACATCGAATCACGTTCTGGACATCCTCAAAGATTTGACGAAACCCGTGTTTAAAGTGGACCAGGGTTTGAAGCCAATAATATTGTACTTGGCCACGACGGGCATATCATTGACAATAAGAAATTCATTACGGTTTTAAAGACATTTGCCTGATGTTTTAATCACGAATTCATCTGCCGTGTTGATTAGAAAAGTAATCAAAGTTGGAGTTGTAAATATTTACAGAGATCTTCAAAACGTTAACGCGTCTCGGATGAGAATTGAAGCGGTGCTCCAGAACCCGATGACGCTTCATGCTTTCGATTCGATTTATGTATGTTGATAGCATTCAGTTATGCTATCAGTTGATGCATAATGTTTTTAGGATACCATATGGACCATAACAACAAATTAAAGAAGCGTTTATTTCAGTTAAGAAATTAAGGATTCACTTTTTGGGACATAACGGAATATCCGGTATTCCAGAAATAGTTTTGTGGCGACATCGCACAATACGTCATACAATGACGTCACGGCGAAACCTGAATCACGCTATCGGAGTTTTCTGTATCGTTACCATATATACATACAAGTTCCGACTAACAATTGTCGGAGCTCGGCTGCTCCCCAGGCATAACACCTCGCCTGGCGGGAGATCTCCCCTTTGCTAAAGTTTCTTTGTACTCTATCGGTAATGTTCATGATCTTCTGGAAATCATCACTTCCGACTCATGAATTGAACTCTAATTCCAGTAATCCATATAAGACCAACAGGAACATGTTTTAGGCCTTCACACGATTCCCTTGCTCAATAGCAGCCCATTAGGTTCCAGCCAATACCAGTTTTTTCAAAGTTTCAAAATAAGACAGATCCTAGGACTATGTGGTCTCAAAAACACCCAATCCTTAATACCGATAAGCGAATGATTCTATGTCGATTTAATTCCGAAACGGGACAAATGTTCTCCAGCTACTGAGCTGGGTTCCTGTGGTTGAATACAAATGGACCGTTTATCCTCCGAAGCCAATTTGTATGCAAATAACAGATCCGTTTAACTATTCTCGTTAGTTGCTCATTTTCGGAACGTCTACGTTTCCGCCTTAACTGCTTGCTCCTTCGATTTTGCATGACAATAGTTTTTGTGGTTACAGACACCGACTTGTTATTTTGAGGTGACTTCGACCTTTTAATTGCCTGTTACTGCACGAGTTTCTCCTCGTAGTTGAGGAAGCCAAGAACATGCTTCTTCACGCTGCATTAAAGCGGATTGGAGAAGAGTATTTGGACGTCGTAATTTAGGCTAGTGAGGTTCTATTAAGAAAATGATGCTCAATAACTCAATAACTTAGGCAAGTTTATTGGACATATTACCGAGTTGGTAGTGAGTAGTGACCCTGTCTCCTGGACTTGATACATGGCCAGGGCATCTGCTTTCATATGTGTCAGATAAATATTTTTCTGATTTGTATTGTCCGTATCACCTGCAACATAGAGAATCTAATGCGAAGGTACGAATGCAAGCGTTTATTTAATTATAACATGACATTTTGGTATATCTGCTAACTCAAGTTCAAACCTCACGGTAAATCCAACTGTAAACACAATAAAAATACTAGATTCTTTAAATTTGCAATCATTGAAATGTATAAAATCTAATACAGAATCTACTTATCATGTACTACTTAGAATGTACATATCATCAAGTGAGCTTTTGGTTCCTAAGACGAAATAAACAGTTTTCATTTCATTTCATTCATGCTGAGGAACAAGTGCGGTATTAAAAGACAATCTATCAGCTTGACATAGAAAAATTAACAATACTAATATATTAATAGAAGACCTTGTCTGAAAACTTTCAACATGCCGCCATAGCTTCTAAATTAACGAATGGCCGAACAAAGATTGTAAATCGATTTGACCCAATAGCCGCTGGTTTCTGGATTCTCTCATATATATTTCTCTTCATAACAGAAAATCGACTATATGCTAGGGTATTGGTCTGAATTAGTGTTTAGTAACGGAAGTTGTCATGCCACAGGCCTAATACAAAACAATGAAATCTAAAGATGATTGGTACCTGTAGCTCCAAATGGTTTGCCAAACAACTCGACTGGCCGGTTGGTCTAGTGGTTAATGAACCTGACTACTATACCGGAGGTCAGGGGTTCGATTTCCACCCAGGGAAAACTTTTCTATAATGAGCAGGAATGATTGTTCTGTGTGTAATGGAAATATCTATTTAAGTATGTATTTAAAAGTATATACGTATGTTTATCAGTTGTCTGATCACCATAGTCTAAGCTAACGCTTAGTTTGGGTTCAGATGGCCGTGTGACAGTTGTCCAAAGATAAAAAAAAAAAATCAAAAAGAAAAACTCCGTCCTAACAGAACGGCGCAGAGGACAGAGCACATGTATGTAGTTTAAAAAGAATTCTGTGACATTGTCCATTGTTTCTTCCTTGACCGGCAACGTATTGGTGACGCCCCTGGTGTTCTTAATGTCCATGAGCGGCGGTGATCACTTAGCATCGGTTAATCCGTCTCTTCGTTTGTCTGCTTAACAAATAAAAAAATATATAACGGAGTTCATTCTTTAATATAACTTCTTGAATGCTTTAGAGCCGAAAGCATTAAGAATTAATCATATTTGCCCAACATTTTTTAACGCAATAAAACTGTTCTCTGCTTTCCGCGTCGGTTTGTCTCAACGGACCGTCAATATCAAATTGGCATTCAATGAAAAATACTTGAATTACTTCCAATTTCTAAAGATAAATAAACCCAAACTAAATTCGTCTTTCTATTACAAAGACAAGTTTGTATGGTAAAAATTTCAGATCAAATTTGCACCGAGTTCATGAATTAGTTATAAGTAGTGAGTTGAAGAAGTGATAGCCTAGTGGTTTGAACGGAAGGTCCTGGGTTCAAATTCTGCAGCTCCTCTAATTTTCAAAGTTATGTGCATATCAGAAATTAATTATCACTCGCTATGGTTAAGGACAACATCGTGAGGGAACCTGCACAACTGAGTTTTCCATAAAGTTCTCAATGTGTGTGAAGTCCAACCGTACTTGACCAACGTGGATGTCTATGGCCTGCACCTCTCACATTGTGAGAGACCCGAGCCCAATATATGCAATGATGTATTATAATTAATGTTCATGTATTATAATTAATCCTACTTATATTGTTGCGAAAGTTTGTGAAGGTGAATAGATATGTACATAGATGTTTTTTACACTATCCCGAACAGCTTCTGAACTGATCTGAATGAAGGTTGGCACAGCTGCCGACTTTAGATAGATATATTACAGATTCCATTTAATTTCCTCGGGTGAGGTCATAAATGTATCATCCTGTACAACAATAACCAGCGGTTCAGTGCAATAAAAACTAATATTACAAACCCATGAAACTTGTTCACGCCAACTTTACTCATAAACGTGTTTCCTCAACTTCTAATGATAATATTCCCCAGACGGTCTGCCTTATACTCGTTGCTAATTCACTTATCTCATTACCTACTTTCTTGGTTGATTCACAAGGATTATATTTTTCACATGTCAATAGGTGGGTTTATGTTAAACTAACGACTGTTTATAGCCCGGCTGTTTCGATTGTATCTGATCGAAAAAGTTAAGTAAAGGGCGCGGTCGGTAGGAGGATGTGTGACCGCTAGTGGCACAAATTTCATGAACACTTCCGTGCTTCGGAAAGCACGTAAGGCCGTCGATCCCGGATGTTGTCGTAGATAGCAATCGTTAAGCCATTTCGGAATGCTACGGGTAGTACAAAAACTTCCAACACTTGGGTTGGCCGCTAATCCCTTTACCTGCATTGGAGCAGCGTGGTGGAGTATGCTCTAGGCCTCCTCAGTATGAGGAGAGACCCGTTCTCAGTAGTTGGCCATCGATGTTTGAAGTCATTTTAACGAACGAGGCGGAGATAAAGAATACCACGCTGACGTCGTCGCGGGAAAAAGGGAAAAAATATTTGTAAGTATATTATTATTTTCTATCCCTTTTTAACCCCTTCAAGCGATGAGTTGTGGTAAAGTACGGAAACCTTCAATCAATTCTGTCAAAGAATGTTTATGAAAAATTTGAAATACATTGGACCAAGGAATCACCTTGCCCCATACAAACTCTACCCCTATTGTTCGCCTCTTTAGGGTTAGAATGTTGAAAAATCCCTTCTATCGGACGCATACGTCATACAAAGAACACACCCTCCAAATTTCAGATCTACGATTAGGGGTTAAGTCTGTGCGTTGATCTCCCAGTCAGTCATTCAGCGCAAAGAATTTATATATATGTAGATTACAATGTATTTATATATTATTACAGTGTATTTTAAAAAATGTTTGTACATACATATACAAAATGTATGTTACCTTATATACTATCTAACTCAACACTACCACAGCTGAAAGCGTTCATACCCCAGCGGTATGTTTCGATTTTAAGCCATCGAAAAAGTTAAGCAACAGCGGGCGCGGTCGGTAGGATTGGTGACAGTTAGTGACAAAAAAATCATGAGCATTTCCGTGCTTTGGAAGGCACGTAAAGCCGTCGGTGACGGTTGGGCATGTTAGATATAAGCAAGAGTAATTGCCTAGTATGTTATAATAAAAGACCTTCGTTTTGATCCCTGACAATCTATGACTGGATACTCCATGACGTGTTCTATAGGACACAAAAAGGCTGGTGAAACATTGACCCACTATTATCTGCTATCAAACCCTTAATAATTTGTGCTATCTTTTATAATTCAATAATGACATGGTGTTTGTTTAATATTTTTAATAAAGTCAAGAAAATCATTTAGTTGCACAGAGCTATAAATGTCAAGAACAATTATTGTTCAATCCAGGTAACTAAGTTTTTATCCCGGCCGAAAGGCCTCTGACGTGACTAGTCTAACATAACATATCGATAACAACGGGGCCCGACAGCTTAAAGTGTCCTCCGAGGCAGAGAAACATATGTACATACATACATACATATTTTTTGCCACTAGCTACCTATCCTACCGACCGTGCCCAACTCCATAGTTCGCTTATTATCGACGAAAGTTAACTATTGAAATAATATAAAGCTGTAATTATATTTTATGTTTTTCATAAAAACAACTTGTATGCTCCGAAATATATCTTAAAAAGAGCTGTTCTGGACGAAAGGCCACAATGCCATAATTTAATTCCGCTAACAAAAGCAATTAGTAAAACGTGAAGGGTTGGCAAACGTTACAGCAATGCTGGTACTGGCTAGATATTGGAAAATAATTTCAAAAAGAAAATTTAATCAGTCCGACTACTGGGCTGAGAAGTTACAATGTGTGGGGTTTTTTTATACAAAATAAGTTAATTCTTAACATCGATCCCACCTGATGGAAAGTGGTGATGATGTCTAAGATGTTGGACACACTAACTTAGTAAATGCCTATTCACTCCTCTCTTGATGACTCCCACATCGGACTTAGGTGGGAACACCGACGCAAGCAAGTTATTCCATTTCCTTGCGGTACGAAGAATAAAAAGCCGATATTGTCCATTATTCACAATGCCGGCCAAGTGCATATTGTAATTGCAAGTAGACCTCACACACTTTTGATAACATGGAGAAGGATCAGGAGTGCAGGTTTCCTCACGATGTCTTTCACCGTAGCAACTTCTGATACGCACACAACTTTAAAAATAAGAGGTGAGCGCCGCAGGATTTGAACCCAGGAACTCCCGTCCAGAGACTGAGTTCGAGAGAGTTTGAGAGAGATGAGTTCGTTTTTATTGAATTGAAACATGCTTGGCGCCATCTATTGTGAAAAATATGACGAAATTTTATTACAATTTTGGTTGCATAAGCAGACAGTAGATCTAGCATCTGTAATTTCAGTACACAAAAATTACACGGAACGGCATTCTTTCCAAAAAGAAATCGATCAATCTATTTCTTGACCCAAAAGACCCTAGACTTGACGCTTTTAATTGAGTTATTGATGACGTAGTTTTTTAAGCTATTATATATCATATCTAAAATATTAGAAAAAATCTATTAATCGGGAAAATGGTTTACCTAAAGTCTACTGTATAACTTCTATTTTGTGGAAAATTCTTTGTGGAAAAGCTGGAAAATGAAGAGTTCCGATAAAAACTAATTGCAGCGTACATCATTGTTATTGAATTAGTTTTCTTCGGACATTGTATACGGTGATTTCCCACGATATATCAATTTAGGTAACGATTGTATATATTGTACCGTGGGAAGACAACGTTCGGGGTAGTGTGAACACGTCCATAGCAGTTAAAGAGTTACAAACGCCTGTTGGTCTAGTGGTTAGTAAACCTGACTGCAAAGCATTGGTTTGATTCCTACTCTGGACTCTTTTCCATGATGAACAACCCTTCCCTTCATTCTCTTTCTCCTCTGCGCGAATCTACTTCCTTCCTAACAGGCAACGCGTAAGACACCATCAGGTAATAACAATAATAAATCAAGGTTGGTCACCACAGGTATAGGGGATATCTAAACATGGAAATAAGTTGCCGGCGTCAGGATTCCCGTCCGATTACAATGTGTCTTCAAGTCCCGTGCGCTTTACCATCTAAAACCGCATCGCTGCCATCAAGCAGAATCGCGGCCAAACACTAACTTATAGTATATAATACAAACCATTCTTTAAGTATCTACTCGTCTATTGGGGTGAGGTTCCGGTATCTGTGCACCCATTACAGTTTAGAGAGTACAAACATACACTGCAAGTCAAATAAAATATTAATAAATAAATATCTTTGTACAACTCACTCGGCCATCTGCACCCAAACTAAGCGTTAGCTTGTGCTATGGTGATCAGACAACTGATAAACGTACATACATATACATATACTTTTAAATACATACTTAAATAGATATCTTTTATTAAACACCCAGACACACAGATCAAACATTCCTGCTCATCACAGAAAAGTTTGACCTGGGTGGGAATCGAAC
>DWJZ01008988.1:0-10980 GCA_018249125.1 Asbolis capucinus
TTGTCTTATCACTATAGTACAAGCAGTCGCTTAGTTTGGGGTCAGAAGGCCTTGTGCGATTTGTCCAAAGATATTTATTTTTTATTTATTATATTTTAATGATACTTCGTATAATTTTGTGCTGTTTTAAGAAGTGCCGACGAGTTTCTTTCACCGTTTCTTCTCCTCAATAAAGCACTTGTCCGACACGGTGTTAACTTCAAACTTGACGTTCATATGTGTATTACTAATACCTACATAAATAAATGAATCTAGTTTTTTTTTGTTTTAAGGCGCTAATGGTACTTAGGTACTAATATTATAAAGCCGTGGTAGCCTAATGGCTTGAATGTTTTTCTCTTGAACGACGGTTTTGGGTTCAATCCTGCGATGCGCACCTATTGTCAAAGTGAGCGTATCAGAAGTGATAACACTAGCTTCGGTGAAGGAAAACATCGTGAGGAAACATGACAGTTTCCCATAAAGTTTTCAAGGCGCGTGAACATATGACGTCCACCTTAAAAAATAAAAAAATAGTATGAGATGAGATCCTTGCTCCGCTCTAGGCAATGGCAAAGGGCACAAGTTGAAGCCAATATAGTTATGTAATTTTGACCTGTGGGGGAGTTAAAGAGGGGATGATATCTGTTCCACGTGAATGTATTCTTTTGAAAAAGCTAGTCTATACTAATATTATAATAAAAGCTATAGAATACGTTCAAAAACCTCAGGGATTCGTATAAAAACTTTGACAATGAAACTGTCTTAAAAAAATTCTTATGTCGTGTACGCTGCGGAATGTGTTGACTATAGAGCAAAGTGATGTACTACAGTATTATGGAGCACAAAAATCTATAAATAAGTCCGTAGTAAGTTACATGATATCTCTAACTGTTACAGTTAATTCACAATAATTATCTTATTCTGGTAACTGGTTCTTGCAAAACGAGGGCAGTTTCTATCCTTAATTTTAAAAAAATGTATTAAAATTTTTTTTTATTTAAAATTTATTTATTTAAAATGTCTTTATTTAAAATGACACCAACAAAATATGGCAGTATTCATAATTATTCACACATGCATAAAATAAAATATAAGTGCTTGTTTAATTATAGGCGCAAATAGCATGAGCAAATATGAGCATCAGGTTAAATAAGTAAATTCAAATTCAATTTGAATTGAAATTAATTTTAAGTAAAATACAAAATAAATAGTTTAAATAAATTAAATTAATATTACGGTAAATAACAATATCACTAATATTTAATTACTACTATTAAAATTAACACTAAATGTCAATAAATAAATAAGAGAGTAAGGATTATAGGTACATTAGATCGCTTGCGTGGGGTGTTATACCTGGGATTATGACGTCACACTATGTCGCGCCTTATACGCTTAATAAGTGTAAACGTCCACAGAAAAATGTCGAAGGTGAGAGGCGGAACTCTGTGATCCCGAACAGTAAACCTCTGCGGGCCATTACATTCGTCTGACATACTCTGCCAAAGAACTATTCCATACACGTGTTCTTATTACACTGAGGATTTCAGATGCACTTACGAATTCGTTTTATGAAAGAATTATTGCTTCCACGCAATAAATAAAATAAACAAAATACACCAGCTGCAACACAAATGGTTCTTATCAACTTCTTTGATTACCTCCTATAAGGAACAAAGTGAAATCAATTTCAAAGTATTTTAATCTGAATATTAAAGAAGTGGACCGCACGATAGAGCCAAAGAACACTTCAAAACTACAGAAGTTTGAGATGAACGGTGAAACGACTTTTAAGTTCATTTTCACCAAAATCTATTCTGGAATTCTTGTGGAGTATTTCACGCTATACCTAACATGGACCAGTTGTAATGTAGAGAACATAATTAATATATAATGTATGTGACTTTTTCTATATAAGCTATAAAGTTTTGCATGGTACATGCATACATGTTCTGATTCTTCATGTGTTAATGTTATGGTATTTCATCCGAGTACCGGGTTAGGCTTTCTCTTAAAGGACGGCTGGACTCAACGAGAGAACTAACAAGACTTATGAGTAGTTTTTGAATTAATGAAATAGTAGGTAATAATAATGAAATAATATTTTTTAATACGAATTAAGAAAATTTATTACTATTGATTATAGAGGCCGGTTGGTGTAGTGTTTAGTGAACCTGACTGCTACAGCGTAGGTCGTGGCTTCCATTCATACCCAGATCAAACCTTTCTGTGATGAGCAGGAATATTTGTTCTGTGTGTCTGGGTGTCAATATCCGCACAAGTATTTATGTAAAAATATATGTTTACGTTTATCAATTGTCCGATCTCAGCACAAGCTGACGCTTAGTTTGGAATCAGATGACCGTATGCGAGTTGTCCAAAGATATTTATTTATTTATAATTATTACTTTAAATGTTTTAATGCACGCAGTGGAAGGGTAACGACGGTGGTTATATACAACAATATACGAAATATTTGATACCAGCAGAAGCGATACAAACGTTTGGGCGTGGCGAGTGAACAATTTGTAGATGCAATAAATTTCAATAAGTTAACGCTTGACTGCATACAACAGCGCCGCATGAGGTCAGATCGTGAGGCGAGCTCGAGTCCAGCCAAACAACTTTACATTCACTCCAATGATTAATGCCCGTCACGAACTGTGGCCTCAGTGTCTCCAGCTCTTCAATGCAGCTGGGTTTGGTTGATTTTAATGATAGATTCAGTTCTAGAGACTTATCTTCAACCTTTTGTTGACCCACTACTCAACACAGGTCCCTCCACACCACTGAGGAGTCCTAGAATATAAAATACTTTGTTCAGGAGCACACTAGCAGGGTCAGGCAGATTTAGATGCAGAAAAGTTGTTGCCAAAGTTTGCAAGACCCGTGAAATATGGCGTGACTTTCCGTTTTTCTAAGAAACATATGTACATATGTGAGGAGATTTGAGGCAGAGATAGCGAGGGTACCTTTTGAAATCCCTTCTGTATATGAATTTTCTATTTCTGCGAACACACTCGATAATAAAACCCTGATTCGCAACCTCAGTGTACAAACCTCGCCGCCTCGCGACAATGACGTCACACCTATAGGTGACAAAGGAACGGTGTCGCATTGCTCCATTCCACGACCTCATCGCATTTGAATGTTATTTAATTTACTTCTCCATTGCTATTCCATATAAACGGTTATTTAAAATTAATTATCAAAATTTCTACACTAATTAAATCAGTATTAAAAGCTATAATAAATTAAGTACATTCAATATTCACATATTGAAATTTAGAAGTTTAATGTGAAAGCATATCTTTGTATATTAAAGAAGTCCACGTTTGACTGCACTCATGAAGGTTGGGGAGCGAATAATAATAAAAGTACATTTTTTAACGTTCCTTCTTTTCTAGTTGATGATTTAACACCTTTCTACTTCTACAACCATTGAGAAGAGAATTACTAAAAAATATTTTTTTCCAGGACTGCATTTAACCACCATTTGTATGTATCATATAAAAATACGAAAGTCAAGGAAACATAAAAACGAAGCAATGACAACGCATAAAAAATTATAACAATAAAATCTAACTCTACAACTACCTAAGATTTCGATAGAATTCAACAATCCTAGACTTTAAAAAACCACATAAGTATAACTCTATAGTAAACTAAGTTAACGTTGGCAGTAATGTGGACTACAGTAACTATGAAAATACGTATAGAACTAGTAGTTCAATTAACCTGTCAATACCATCCAACGAAAATAATTATTTTCACAACGTGTACAATATGACGTATCACGTCGGTAGTCCGCTTCAAGCAAACGGGTCAAGGGTATTAGTGTAATGTCATGTCGGTCAGAGCTGTGGTGACCACAATATAGCCTGTCGGATCCTAGTATTATACTTCTGATCCTGATAAACAAAGCCTTACAAAACACACTTCCACTTGTATAATATCAGACACAAATTAAAATAATAATTGTATTGTAACATAAGTAGGCTATACATATACTTATAATAATACTGTAGCGGGGTCAATTCTGAAAATGAAGTATTTTTTGAAAATTTTGATGCAGGGAGGCTTTCTCATCGATATAGAAACCAAAACATTTTGTTTTTGTAAATACCTACAAGAGTATTGTAAATACCTACATAGAATAAATGATTCGACTCTGAATTGTACGTACAGGAATCGACTCTAATTTCGCAGGTAACACTGTCAAGTGCCTATATTAAAACATTGAGTAGTCTCATACCCAAACGCAAGCATGCAACTAGTTAACGATATCATTTAAGTTGAGCAAGGTTGAGGAGGTTTATAAGATGATTTATAAGAGGAGGTTTCTTGCAACCACTCATAACAGGGTTCGTTTGTAGGTCCAATCCGAATGCCCGAAGCGGCGCTGCGCCTTTGACTCGCTCAAATTGAATGTCAGGCATGTCAAAGCTAGGAGCGGCTTTTCATGCCAAACCCCACTTCTGACGCCGCTTTTTCATCTTTTCTGACCTTTCACAAGTCTAATTTTCATAGTCTAATAACATTTTAGCCTGAGAGAATGAAAATACACATCGTATTGTAATTATTTTCCATTTTGCTATTGCTTTTAGACGTCGCAGAGCTTTGTATTTACTGAGTGATAAAAAGCACTAGACCGGAAAAAGCTATTTCACTGTTCACTTGAAGCCGCAATACCATACAAAAGGTAGACAGGGGACGGTATTTAAATTCATATAGAAATCATTCTAAACGTTCATTTCTTCTTTTTTACACATTCTATAAAAGTAACCATGACGGTGATACATGCAAGTGAAACAAGTGATGCGTCGACTGCAAAGCATGTGTACCAGATGAGTGCGGCACAGTTGGGACCGAGAACTGGGATATAGGTGAAGGCGATTTGCTCGTTAGAACGTCAAACTTTACGACTAGCTATACGGTTCAAGGCGAACGCAGCTGACCTACTAGTAATGGACAATATAATTATAATAGTTCTGGGAAAACTAAACAATGCTTTTAATATAAACGGTTTACATTAGAATACCCTACTAAAGGTTTTTATAAATACGCTGACAACGCATCGGCAATTATGACCATTTACTATCTAACTAATGATAATTAAAATGGTCATATAACCAGTCAGCTGACGAGTTCAATTATAAACAAATACTAAGTTAACTTTGTAAACTTACTGCTATCGAAAGAGGGAGAAAACTAGATGATATATTGGAAAAATGTTTAGTAGTTTACATGAAGTTAATTGAAAAATATATCAAAAATCTACTTGAGGGCTTGACTTGCTTGGCTTGTATTAACCCGGTAAAATGATAAATAAGCTAGCTCGATACGCAGGAAATAAGTTCTGTCATCTCGTCGCGTTTCGAATATTTTCTACAAAGCAGAAGGAAAACTATTTTTGTAGATAATAAGCTTCAAAGTAATATTTCAAAAATACCATTTCTTTGGCAGACCAACTTTGAAAAGATGAATAGTGTAGTAGCTACTGCTATTCGGATATTAAAAAGTCATTTCAATTTCAATCCGTGCCAAAATTATGCAATCTCATAATGCATCTTTGCGATAAAACTTTTTCAAAGCGGGTTGGTCCTTCGAGCCGGACTGAAGCCAAACTTGCTCATACAAATCTAACTCGCCGAAGTCTCTCAAAGTTACTGTCACGCTTAGGACTCTCATTTATCAGGATGCATTCGCATGGAAATTTCGAAATGCTCTAAAGGATTTTCCGGAGAATTAGATACCAAAGATGAAATGGAGACAGTAGGAGGATGAAAAGATTTAACGAGGAAAATAATGAAAATGATGTTTTTGAAAAAGCAATATTTCTAGCTTCTTAAACAATGACTTCATATAATTTAATAATGTGGCTTTCACAAAGCAGCTCCAGAGCGTTTTGCTGTTTAAGGATAAACTCTTATATTACCTAACTGGATACAGCCGTTGGATAAGGATGACAGTTCAGCTTAACTATAAACTCGAAAATAAAGAGATTAATTATATGGTTATCAATATTTCATGATGTATTCACAAAAGCCTTCAAACAAGCTCTGAAACTTAATTTATTTTGAATGAAGTTACTACAATCTGATATAATAAATTATATTCCAATTTACATTGCCGAGGTCTAAGGATCAGGAACTAATGATGTAATCGTTTTGTCTAGTGAAGCAATGAATTTTATGTCACCCATTAATAGAGCTGAACCCTCAATGAACTACTGAACGGGCTGGTCGTGGCTGCTATATACCATCAGATAAAGCGGAACATAACAGATGGCTCAATAGGTTTCTATGGCACAGTTACTGCTTGCTACTGTGATAACCGACCTCACAATTGGCAGGTAAACAGGAATGAATTATTAAAATACACTTTTGGATGTATTGTGTTTGTGGCTTAATCGTTCGTGGCACTGTCAATTTTACGTGCCCTTCGAAGCACGGAAGCACTTTTCAAATATTTGATCACTTGGAATCGGCGTCAGATGTCGTGTTAAGGATACCGCTTGATATTTAAATACGGCAAGGTACCAGGCTTTCCGAGTCTGTCAACTAAAGTCCATTAAACTAACATAGTGAACATAAAATATTCTAAACAGACAATGTAACAAAAATAATATTTTTCACTAAAAGCCATTAGTGCTGTCAAAATGTTTTGAACACCCACAGACAAAGACATTAGCACCGAGGTCACCATTGTAACACCATTAAGCATTTATTGGTGTAATTTAAGCTATGACGCAGCGTTAATTTAACTAACTCAGTTGGACGGGACCGCAGCGTTTTTGAGCATTAATGAAAGCACACATTCTGATGAAGAAATTATATAGAGTTCTTACACGTAGATATAAATGAATCAAGTAGGCCAAGGGTGAGTAGGAACAGCATCACGTGTTTACGGTGCCGGCGGACGGAGGGACAAAGTCTAAATCTTGGTAGTATGGTTCCGTTTACACAATTTAGTCACGGAACCCTTATGAAGGAATCCTGTAAGCTTAAGAAGTTCAATATTTAAGGAGGAAAGATGAACGAACTTTCAACAAACTTTTATTTCATGTTGGTAAAGTTAAGCGATATCTGTTAACAACTTTTGCTGATTAACAGTTATTCGACAATTTAATAATAAATAAATGTGATTTAAAGTAACTTAGAATATTATTGAAATGTGCCCTAATATGTAAGTAAACTGGTGTGCTGGTAGACCTTCGTGGCCTCATCAAACGGGTTCTGCGGACGACCAGCGTTGGTTGTCCTTGGACTCCAGCATAATAGAGTCCCTCTCGTACGGAATACACTTCCCAATTGTATTGTTCATATTATTTAATATTTTACCCATTATAATTGTTAGTGTATTCCTTAGAATTAAATGTTCTTTATATCTTTCTTTTTTTTTAAACTCCAGCAAACTCATAGCAAAGCCACGAGCACTGATTGACATCGAATGAAACGAACAAATATAAGGATACATTAGAAGAGTAATCCCGCTGAAAAAGCACCATCGATCCATGGTTCGCCAATGTCAAAGACATCTGACCAACCCAAGCACATTATTTGATCAGCTGAGTCATAAAGACGCGCCTTATTTCTGTTAGTGGTGACAAGTTCAACGAACGATTTATAGCGCAGTGGTTAGCTGACAAACATTTTATTTAGAGCAATAGTATACTGACAGGAACTTGGTTTTTCCACTCTAAATCTTTCTTCTAAAAATGCCCTGGGATAGAATCAGGAAAGCTATAAATTGCAGCATTAAGCCCATACATGCAATAGCTTTATTAGACATAAAAAGTAAGCAAACACGAAAGTATTTTGACTTTAAATTAGAAATTCGATAGCTTTTATTTGAACGAAAGGGTTCAGCAAGTAGATTAGAATGAAGATTGCAGAGACGTGGTGTGTAATCGGATTGGAGGGGCCGTCGATACTGCGAACAAAGATAATCTCGGCTATTGATATCTATTAACCATTTTAAATGCTGATCGAGGATAAGAGCACAGATTTGTTAATGGAATTGAATCATCAATGGGGATAGACAGATCTGTATCTATAGACACAGGCGAGGTGAAGGGCCGATTGATTCTAATGACAAATTAATGAGAATTTAGCTTCAACGTTCGAAAAGATTTCACAATTCAGCTCCTATAGTAACATAAATTAGATTTTACATTGCAGTATCTTTAGTAACTAAAGAAACCGACCTAACAGGGTATAGACAGGACCTGTATTAGACACAAAACATAATTTTCAATCGACCAATGAAAGCGATCGTACTGACTTTTAGCCGTAATAATAATAAATAAAATATCTTTGGACATTTCACACACGGCCGTCTGACAGAACAAACATTCCTGCTCATCACAGAAAAGTTTGACCTGGGTGGGAACCGAACCCACGACCTCCGGTGTAGAAGTCAGGTTCACTAACCACTAGACCAACCGGCCTGTCAGTCTTTTCTATTATTCTAAATTATTCTGAAGCCTTTTCTAGTACTGGGATAAAATGTTTCTAGTTATCCCATCTTATTAGCTACATATCTGAGAAATATTTATATAAATCTGTCTAAGACGCTTCCATGTGGAGAGATAAATGTATTCTGGCCTCTATGTATATACATAATAAGACCTTACATTAAAATGTAAAAATTAATAATAAAAATCTTTGGACAACTCACACATAGCCCATCTAATTGCAAACTAAGTGTTAGCTTGTACTATGGTGACCAGGCAACTGATAAATATGTATATTTTTAAAAATATACTTACGTATATAGATACTTTTACATCCAAACATACAACAAACATTCCTGTTCATCACACAGATGTAGGACCCGACAAGGAATCAAACCCACGACCACGTGCAGCAGTCAGGTTCACTAATATAACTCGATCTATTATAATCAATGCGTAGTTAAGGAGCAAATCGAATCTGTATATAACGAATATCTGTAACTGTGGCAATAGGGATATTACCAGTTACAGATAATACTTCCGTTACTTTAATAAAGTTTACCCCGACTCCGTCAACGTTTGCAGAATTTATCCAAAATTATATTAGACTGATTCTGTTCGACGGATGAAAGCCCTCAGGGGAAATTATACGCATCGAGTATCCGAACGATCCGATGTATAATTTTATTACTAGTTATTATACTAATGTAGCAGGCATGGCTTAGCACCGTCAGCAGTAATCTTCGCATACAGCGAAGGAAAGTCGGCCATGACACCTTGTATTAGATAATTCTTAATGAATAGTGAAGGCCGCCGATCTCGTTAGTCTTAAAATAGACCTAAAGGAAGATTGAATGCTTTATACAAGGAAGAAAGTAATAGACGCGCCGGGAATACAAAGAAAGAAGGAAAAAAGTACTTCAAAGCAACCGAACCGTTATTAATTAAGTCACACCAACCATATATCGCTTCAGGAGAGAAGACAGAAGCAGGGAAGGAATTATGACAAAGGATCGAGAAGAAAGAATATGAGAAGAACTTCTCTTAAGTCTCCAGCCACAACAGGAGTAGTTTGGCGGCTCAATCAATACACACTAATATTATAGAGAGGAAAGCGTGTTTTTATTGTTTGTTTCGAACTTCTGAAAGTTAAATTTATTAAATTTATTTTATTTAAAAATCTTTGGCTAATATGTGCTGCGGAATCTTAAAAGTTATACCACATTATGATCCCGTAAAATAAAAAAGGATTTTTCTTGGTAAGTGAATTTGCGAAAACAGAAATTAATAAAAGTGTGTTTTCGGAACACTGCTTTCATAATAAGAGATACATAAATTTATATTTTTTTATAGTTATAAATGAGTTGTACAGAAAAATTGTACAGCTTAAAAATGCGTTCACAAGTCAGCTAAAACATACGTTAAAATTTTATATTTTCGCCACAATAAACACTTTTAAAAATTAATTTGACTTTGACTTTATTCATTCTTGATCACACGAGCGACCCCGTGGTTAACAGCTAGTACAATAAATATTAAAACTTCTCGTATGTTCCACAAAGTCGGCCGCTAGGAGGAAATGCCAAAGCTACACTATTTTGCCACATAACTTATGCCTTTAAAAGCCCAATTATCAGATAATCCTATCACATAATTTATTATAACTATTTCCTGTATTGGTAAGAACGTATATTAAACGTATCCATCTGAAGAAATGAAGATAGAGCCTTCGTCAGTACGGCGGAAGTATCCAAGAACGAATCCGATGATATCTAATCCTCATTTAAAGACACTAGTGTTGTGACTCACTAAACGAAGTCCGACGGATGAAATGTATCCGAAAAAGTACGAGTTTCATAGGCATTAAGGTTTCATGGACGCGTAGAATAAATTAGTATATATTTGTTATAATAATAGTTTAATACTTAATTCAAATTGTTTAATCAGGCTCCACAAATTTATTAAAAATATGTGAATTGCATTGACTGGACTCAAAAAAATTACGTATAAACTCACCTTTTGAAATCTACATTCCTACACACACGTTCCTGTTATGGCAGTATGTAAGTTTTATGCCACCCGAAAGCCTCCGACATGGCTTAACTATTGAAATCGAATGATAAAAACCGGGACCGAAGGCTTGCCGTGCCCTCCGAAGCACGGTAACGTTCATGCAATGTTTACCAATAGCGACAACCCATCCTCCTACCGGCCGCGCCCGCCGTTGCTAACTTTCTCCTAAACAAGCCACCGGGCTATGAACGCGCACATCATCACTCCTAATGTCTATTTGTAGTTTTCCGCTCCTAATACATATCCGGCCACTATTTTGACCATATAGTAACATATCAGCACAACATCCATCCATCTCGGATGCAGCGAACGCAACCATCTGTCCGAGAAGCACATCCCTCCGCCGCCGAGGGCCCGGTAAGCCTCGTATTACGGCCCGTCACTACTAAGCCCCCTCTCACGCCCCGATAGAGCGGAGATATGTTTTATGGCATATTCCTTTTTATTCATATCCACTATATTCAAAG
>DWJZ01008989.1:0-10980 GCA_018249125.1 Asbolis capucinus
GTGGGAATCGAACCCACGACCTCCGGTGTAGTAGTCAGGTTCACTAACCACTAGACCAACCGGCCTGTCAAAAGTCAAGTCAAAATACTAGCTGTACCCGGTGCGCGTTTCTACGCATCAAGTCTTAAACCATATGACAGACCATTATAATTTTGGTATCAAAATCTTTTCCAAAGAATCCTGAACAAAACACATCAGTGCTGTATCTTCCACCATATCAAAGTCTATAAAGGACAAATTAAAAAACTTACAAACAAACATTGATTAACATAGATACTTTCAATACACTTATGAAAGTCATTTTTTGGAATCTACAACCGTTTCGGTAAGGTAGCATAATAAAGAAGAGAAGAAACGGCAAAAAAGAGAATTTTATTTCTCCTTTCTCTTTTCTACCTCCGAGAGTTACCCCTCCAGAAAACACTGTCGTTTTTACTTTAACGAAAACACAGATTCTTCCACAAAAATCGCTAACAGTGTGAGCAGTGCCGGTGGTTAAGAAAAGGGCATTCGCGGGAATCCTCGCCGAATGCTGAACAAAGACTGACGTCAATCAGTGATTAAAAACTAATGACTCTTGCGACTTGCTGCTGCAGATACAAGTAGCGACATCTATTAGCTCCTGTTGTCATTTACGTGGGCTATGCACTGGCGTTTAGCGGATTGCGAGATGAAAATGAAATTAAAGATGCCCTAATTGCGTATTTATAGACAAAAGTAAATTATTATTAAATAAGAAATATATGGCGTTGATGCCTCACCAGCTATTCTTCTCTTCCTACATCATTCTCATTATATTTTATATTGTAAATAAATCTCAACCTGTCACGGCCCACTTTTGAGCACGGTTCTCTTCTCTGAATGAGAATGTTAAGGCCATAGTCCACCACGCTGGCCAAGTGCGGATTGGCAGACTTCACACACCTTTGAATATTGCAAACTCCCCGGCATGCAGGTTTCGTCACGATGTTTTCCTTCACCGTTATAACGAGTGTTAAATGTTAAAACGCACATAACTCCAAAAAGTCAGAAGTGTGGACCCTGGGATTCGAACCCGAACCCCCCGAATAGGAGGCCGTATTCTTAACCACTAGGCTATCACCGCTTTATATGTATATACAATTAATCTAACTTATATTAAAAGATGGATAGATATATATTTATTTACAAATACAATACTTATTATTCATATATTATCGTAGCACTCGAACGAAGGCGCGGGCGGAAGCTAAGGAAATATATGCAGCATTAATATAATCAAATAGATTGTATAAAATGATCTCATAGGTGATACCATTTTAATATTACCCACTTCCCACCAAGCAAAACTTAAACTTTGCATACATAGATAATACGGAGTTTACTTTTAATTCGTACTTCCTTACTAATAATATGATTACGAAAGTAACTCTGTCTGTCTATTTGTTACCTTTTCACATCTAAACTACGGAACTGATATTGATGAAAATTGTTTCATAGGTAGAATACAACTTGAAGCAAAATATAAGCTACTTTTTTCGCGACAAAAGCCTTGAAAGGGTTGAAAATCTTATCAATATGAAAGAATGTAATATTAAATGAACCCTAAAAAAATTAAAAATAATTTTATAATGTGTGTATTTTTTTTTAAATAATTCTAATTTATTACACAAAGTACAAAATATGGTAAAAGTGCGGTATCTTAATAAAAATATTTTCTGTACATTTTTTCACGAGTTTGTAATGTAGACCTTATTGAATTGGATTAAAGTTCAAAATCTCTTTCCAGCCATGTATACGATACAGAGCAACACGACTCCCTTATACGAAAACATTTCAACGGACGATTATACACCCTACGAGGACCGGTTGGAGACATACCTGGTTCCTGTACTCTTCGCCATCATCTTCATCGTGGGCGTGCTGGGGAATGGCACCCTTGTGATCGTCTACGTCCGGCACAGAGGCATGAGGAATGCACCGAATACGTAAGTATGATTTGGTGGACTGTAACGAAAATTGCTCACGATAAACAGAGCTAATATAACGTTATAGAATCAATAGCGTTAATGAGATATAGTTATAGTTACGTTATAGAATTAATAGCGTTAATGAGATATAGTTATAGTTACGTTATAGAATCAATAGCGTTAATGAGATATAGTTATAGTTACGTTATAAAATCAATAGCGTTAATGAGATATAGTTATAGTTACGTTATAGAATCAATAGCGTTAATGAGATATAGTTATAGTTATGTTATAGAATCAATAGCGTTATAAGTCAATAATATCTAGTGTACTATAAACAAACTATAATGTAAGCTAGTAGTCGATACCTCATTCATTTCTGTTTCCCAATTACTATTAATTTCATTTTCTCAACAACGCCATCTAGTGCATCGTAGATGAACTTCAATCCAAGATAACTCATTCACTCAGAGGTGGAAAATACATTGATCTCTTGACACCCCTGGATATATTTGTATATATCTTTTTTTACATAAATTATAAGTTAATGATTGACTACAATCCCACCAGATGGTACCTAAGTAGCGATGTAGTCTTAGATGTTAAAACGCATTAACTTAGAAGCCTATTTACTCTTGTCTTGTGACTTATTCCAATCCTTCGCGGTAAGTCATACACAGGATGAGGTAAAGAGAGGTAGCGGTGATAGCCTAATGGTTAAAAATTCAGCCTCCTACTCGGGGGGTCCGGGTTCGAATACCAGGGCGCGCACTTCTGACTTTTCGGAGTTAAGTGCGTTTTAAGCAATAAAATGTCACTCGTTATAACGGTAAAGAAAAACGTCGTGAAGAAACCTGCATGCCGGGGAGTCCGCAAAATTCAAAGGTGTGTGAAGTCTGCCAATCCGCACTTGGCCAGCGTGCTGGACTATGGCCTTAAACTTCTCATTCAGAGAAGAGACCCGTGCTCAATAGTGGGCCGTGATGGGTTGAGATGATGATGCAGGATACCCGGGTACGTCATGTCGTACGACGGTAGAAAGGGGTGGGGAGAACATATATTGTGTGCTTACATAGAAACATGCGACAATTAGAATTTAAAACTATATCCTGTACAATAGATTATTTCTTGATTCTGCAAATATTACATACGTAACATTCACTTCTGTGGTCGCTTGCAGAGTGCCATTGTTTTTAACTACATTTAAACTCTGTAATCTCGTTGGAAGTACTGGACCTCGAAGCCAGAGGTCGCTGGTTTGGTCCCCAGAGCAGACAAAATATAAATCTTTGTTCTTGAGGTAAATGTGTTAGTCACATGTTTTTATTGCATTCTAAACGTGAAAGGAAATCCTTTGGGGGCTTACTTCGCCCACGTAAGTACTTTGATAAAAGTAGCCTTTGTATTCGAGACTATAATCTATCTCTGTGCCAAATTTTATCCAGATTGGTTCAGTAGTTTATGCGTCAAATACAAACGAAAAAACAAACATCAAATTTTTTTGTAAAACATACATTTAGCAAAATTTAAATTTCCCACCTAATGATATCTGAAGAACAGTCGAGCTCTGGTTGTTAATCTTTGGCATTATGTAGATATAGACGACCCGTCAACGTAGAAAACTCCAATAGCATGATTCAGGTTTCTATGACGTCACCGTGTGACGTTCAACACATGCACATCCTAATGTGAGAAATCTATTCCAGGTACATCTTTTCCCTTGCGCTGGCAGATCTTCTGGTCATCCTTATCTGCGTGCCCTTCGTCTCCACCATCTACACCTTAGAGTCCTGGCCGTGGGGGGAAGCTATCTGCAGAATATCAGAAGCTGGAAAGGACATCAGCATAGGAGTTTCAGTGTTTACTCTCACCGCTCTATCTGCTGAGAGATATTGCGCTATTGTGAACCCTTTTAGGAAGTTACAGGTGAGTTATCAATGAAAACGGGCTCCAGGTTCGATTTCTGGGTTGATCCTCGTTTCAAAAGACGTAGCTACATCGCAGTGATTTGGCCGTTGAAGCGCAATTTGGTATTCACAGTCGTTAATCGGCTTTCAGCTGTATTGATTGTTAATTGCTTCGAAAGTCATTCGTTAACAAAATGTCAACTGTATTCCGATCCTTTATTGTTGAAGTTCTATTAGATCTCAGTTATTATAAAAGTGAGAACCAAATTCCGTCTGGACTGCAATCGAACGACTTCTAAACTTGAGCAAGTTTGAAATTGTTTGGTAAAACCAGAATTGGTCGCCTGGCAGATGTTTTTTGATTGATGAGTCAATAAAACAAGAAGAAACATTTATTTTACCAAATAATCTCTACAAACATTATATAATATGGCGTTTAAAATTAATCATTGCAGAGGTGTAAATTGTAGAAAAGGGTTGCATTCAGATAATGGCGTGGCCCACAGCCTCTGATGTTTCAGAGCGCCCGTCAGTCGCGTGGTACTATAATAGTTCCCGAGGTACCGTAGACATTCCATAGTATTCTTGTTAACTACCACATTCAAGAATTTTGGTAAGAGAAAAAGGTTTGCATCTCCAAATGACGAAAAATTTACTTTATAGTAATGAAATGAAAAAAAAATATTTAAGAAATCAGAATAGCCTACTCCTGTTATCCAAATTTTGTTTACAAACGTTAAGCCGTTTTATTTTCCTTACGCTGAAAGCATTAGGAATATCTTACAAGTAGAAAATGTTCAATGAAATCCGTCTTTCTATTTCCACCGCACTTCATCCGCCTTTTACTAGTGTTGGAGTTGTGTCGGATTTTATAAAATTCTTGCCATTTAATAAAATAAGGTATTTGGTATGAATATGTTTAAGTTCTAGTCAGTAGTCCGACGGTTTAATAAATAAATATCTTTGGACAACTCACACACGGCCATCTGATCCCAAACTAAGCGTTAGTTTGTACTATGGTGATCAGACAATATAAACATACATATTTTTAAATACATACTTTTATAGATATTTACACCCAGACACACAGAACAAACATTCCTGCTAATTACAGAAAAGTTTGACCTGGGTGCGAATTGAACCCACGACGGTGTAGCAGTCAGGTTCACTAACCACTAGACCAACCGGCCTATCAATGTGGGTGTGATGAGCGGAGTTAAGCAACAGTTAGCGCGGCCATTGTTAAGCCATGTCGGAGGCCTACGGGCGCTAAATTTCCGACACTTGGAATGGCCACTAACCTCTCCACCAATTGGAGCAGCGTAATGAAGTATGCTGGAGGCCTCCTCATTACTAGAAGAGACTCAATAGACCCATCGATGGGTTCAAGCCAGCCAGAAGTGGGCCAAATAGTGTTATAATTCAGTCCATTTTGTATATCCCGAGGGATATATCCCATATTCCGAATACACACGCATGATGTGAGGACAAATTTAGCTGTCACGTTTGACGTATAATAACCTGTGTCCCCAATTAGATACTATTAGACAACAATTTATACAATTCTAAGGTAGTGAAATTGTTTGTTGTTTAAACGAATTCTAGCGGAACCATCAAACAATGTTTTGCCATCATTATAGCAACCCATAACTGTCCCACTGCTGGGCTCGGGTCTTCGCTCAATGAGGGATACAGGCCACCACGCTGGCCAAGTGCAGATTGGTGGGCAATTATTTGTTTTTAATCTGTGATCTCGCGGAAATAACTGGTATAGAAATTGGCCGGCATAGAAAGTATCCTAAAAGTAACTTTGTAGTATTTTAAGTATTCGGCTGGCCTAGTAGCTAAAATTTTCAACCAGCGACCAGACAGCAAACGAGCAACAATTACACAAACTATTGCTATGAATTTAAAAACATTGTATTACTCACTTAATTGCTTGCACAACGATCGCTGATTGAGACTGTGCACTTTTTGTGACGAATTTACCGCTCAAACCCAATAAAAAACACGATTGTCGCTAATACGTAATACGAATTTGCGATCTACAAGCAATTAACGCAAAATTTCCGTAATCGTCTTCCGTTGGCAAGACACGTAATAGACAATTTGCTACTCCTGTTGATCAGGCGTTTAAACTTGCACATTTTGAATTACAAATACAAGAGGGTAAACGACCCAGTCGAATGACGAAGGCACGCGTTTTTAGTCACGAATCTTTCTGGTCTATTAATTGTATAGACGATATCGGAGTACAACTAATTTGTATTGAGTTTTTTAATAATGGAGAGTGGAAGTGAAGGTTCGTTGCAAGCAGCGACACCCTGGTGCTGCCTATCCCCCCCTGTGTGCGTGGAGATGGTGGTCACGCAACGAAAAACTTTAGTGACCCTTTAATTTTAATATTTCCTTGTGTTAGTTAAGGTAGACAATTCATTAAATCTTCTGAGGAACCCCAAGTCTTGACCTGGACTGACTGACTTGTCTTGACAGAAGTTTTAGAAGTTGTGTCGTGTTGCCCACCGATCCCCTTTGTACTCGTACATTGTGATTATGCCCAATTTCTTTTAATCAGTCCTGTGGTTATTAATTCATTTTAACCTGTAATCCCGGTAAAAGGTAACAGACAGAGTTACTTTTGCTTGAAAAATTGACCAACATCCATCCATCCAATTTCCGTATTTATAATATTAGTAGGAAGTTAGATAGGATTAAATAATGTTGTATTGAGTCTGAAGAGGTAACCGAGTATTTACTTAAGAATTTATACAGATCTTGACCCCAATCCATCCAGATGTAATTCAGTTTCAATTGCACTAAGCAAAGCTCTCTTACTAATTGTGAAGTTTCGAAACAGCTCTTTGAGTCGCCCCATATTTAGTAGTATTAATTCTGTCGTTAAATTAGTGTGATTATTTTCTGTATTTTGTGTTCGAATCTTCAATTCTTTTTAGTGTTAAAATAGTCTCCATGATTTTGGTTTTGCATAATTTAAACCAATCTTATCGTGACTTTATCCTTACTAATATTATAAATGCGAAAGGAACAAGGTAACACACACGTTACCTTTTCACGCCTAAATTACTGAATCGGTTTTGATAAAACTTGATACAGTGATAGAATAGAAATAAAGGAAAAACATAGGCGACTTGTTTTTGAAAAAAGGCCTGAGGGTGTTGTAATTGGGATAAGAATTCTTCATTATGAAAGACGTAAGCACAGTGTCATAGAGATGTCCATCACGTGGAGTACGCGGACGCAGTCGTGTGGAAAAGCTAGTTTTAACATATTTTAACGATATAGTTTTTTAAAAGAGCGCGTTTTATTAAATAGATGAAATATAGAAAAACGATATAATATTTATACACGGAATAAGATATATTTTTATAGGAATTAGAAAACTTAACACTTACAATCCAAAAAAGATAGAATTAATAAACTAACTGTCACTCTCAGAGTACCTAATGTTTGTCATGAAATGCTTTTGAGTTGTTTTTCCCTGACTAAGAGAACAAGTAGGAATGAAATAACGTTTCTTTTCTATTTTCCTAACTTTTCCTTCCTAATACTGTTATTCCTACTGTTATTCCTAATATTGTTTATTACTGTACTAGATTCTGCCCGCGGCTTCGCCCGCGTTATGTATTGGAAAATAGTAGAAAATGTCTTATTCCACACAGCGCATCGACTTCGCCGTCATACAGCAGTAAACTAGTACGAGGGTAGTTAGAAAATTTTCTGTGAGCACACTAACCGTATAATTTTCTGAACAATCTTCTGAAATCGCAACAAGCAACTACGATAAAATGGTAATATTAACAGATATTTTTGATAAATCAACTAGTACTCATAAAAGAACGGTCACTTAATAGAACTGTTTGCGCTGACAGATGGGGTTACGCCCTCAAACATTTGGCAGCGTAATACGATAGGAAATCAGAGAGAATACTTAACAACCCTCACAGGACAGACTCGAGCCCAACAGTGGGGGAGCTATGTGTTAAAATGTGTTATAATTATTCTTATTTTAGAACTTATATTCGTGTCACTTTATTGTATGTTAGTTGTATGCATTGCTTACGAGACTCTGACTAGATCACCTCTTATATCGTCATTTATTTATTTTTACTCTGTTTATTAATCTATATGGTCATAATTTCTTTGACCCAAAACACTCTATCGATATAAGAATATTATACTACGTTCAGGATTGGCTCCAGACCAGAGAACTTCTCGACGGTTAATAATACAGTTATGAAATTTTATATATTTTTTGTATTAGGGCTCTATTTAAAGCTTGTTTTTAAATATTTTAGTAAACTTTGTTTAACGCGTTAAAACAACTGGGTACCTCTTTATAGCTTACTGCAGCAGATTGTGGCGATGTTCTAAGTTCAAAATTTATTTCTATTATGAAGGAGCAAGTTATTTTTCTTTCGAGGTAATTTAATACTTTCTTCTCACTTTTAATCTTTGCTCGAGACTACATCCTTTAGGCTTGTAACTAAAAATATTTAATTCTTATTAAGTTCTTGGTATCATGATCTTACATGGTTACATTATCAAATTTTGATATAGACCTCCAACGGTTTTGAAAATATTTTCTAGTCTATGTGTATTAGGGATAATGTAGAATTCTAATTGAAAAAGAATTTTTCAAATCGGCCCAGTAGATTCAGAGACTATTCTCCTAAACAAACAAACAAATAATCAAAACTTCCCTCTTTATAATATTAAGATACCAGCCATAGTCTTTAGCTACAGTGACGAAAGGTAAGGAGAGCGGTCTCGTTCATAATCTAACTGTAGGTAGCTTCGCACTCTAGCAAAGGTACTGACGACGTTAATTGTTTCAGTTGCGAAAATTACCTCTCGTCTGTGCAACATTCATCTGGGCAGCTGCGCTGATCTTTGCTGCTCCCGCTGCAATATTCTCCAATACCACGACAGCACATGTGCACAATATGACCATCGTGTACTGTACTCCGTTCCCACCAGGCTGGACGCATTATCCTAAGTAAGTCTCTTTTGGCTTTATGGTAATCTGTAATGCCTAAAAAAAGCAACAATATCGCAGGGACGGTGAATCTTTATATATTGACGTGCTATGTTTTTGAAAGAATTTTTTTGAGGTCATTGGTGTCCCATCATAGAGGTGCGAATTATATTGACATTAGGTTTCAGCCACTTGCTCTCTCTTCATATACCTGATAATTCTTTGCAATTTTTTTTGTAGTACTTATTGGATTATGTGATGAACTGGTATAGGCGGTTCAAAGGCATTTCTCGAGATCCAGCGTTAATATACTACGACTCTACTTTACAAGTTAACTATCACTTGTTTCGGTGACGGAAAACATCGTAAGGAAGCTTGAATCTTCTCTCTTAATGCCAGAGTTCACCGTCCAGCATAGATTTATAGTCTTCGCATACCTTTGGGAACTTTAGTTAGCTATCATCTAACCTGATGTATGCAAATTGGTGTTCCTCAAGGGAGCAAACTTGGTCCATTATTATTTTGAAACTATGTAAATAAGTGACCTTAAATAAATAAATTATTTACCCTATTACTAACGTTATTTTGAGATAAGTTTTGATCCCCTATCATATTTTCTCATAAAGATAAGAATAATTTACTAAACGAAATAAATAGTATGTTGATATTAATGATACCTGATCATTAATTATTAAGTTTTCTGAAATGAATTAGGATGGTGGAAAAATGGATTTCAAATGACGTAATGGCATAATATATAGCCAATAATGGGCATTCTAGAAAGATCCCTAAAAAAATAAAGTTTATGACAAGCCATTTGGAATCTATGCTGCATATAAACTGCACTCCTATTTGATAAAAAAAATCTGGACTTTTAAAGTTAACAAGCAACATTAAACCCTTTATGAAAAGCAAAATATTTATCATTTAAATACAATGTTAGTTGAAACCACAAACGAGTCATACTCTGTGTGGTCACTGGCACGAGTTAGTAATAAAATTTCCATTATTTTGCGGTATTTGAGATGGTAAGAATATTAATTCAAATAAAACAACTACCCAGATTTATTTCAACAAATTAACCACATTTATTTCAGCAATTTAATACTTTATATTTTGCGAAATTTTACGTTTGTTGTTTTTTCTTCTTAATGTTACCAAATGATTCTTAGACATGGCTATTTTGAAAAATTCCCGTTTCTCTATTGATATCTATTGAGGTATCTGCTGAAAGAATATTTGGGTTTTTCTGAGTTCAATCTTGGTCTCATTTTATAACTATTATTCCACTTGTATACCCAACCAAGCTTGTGATTAGATTTTTATACTTTTTTTCATCTTTTCAAAGGGTATTATGAAAGAATTACTATTTAGTAATGAGATCGGCTTTTGTGAACTACTGCATAAATTCATACATACATATATGTTTTCGTAGCTCATATTTATTGTCTAAAATAAGGTGTAATATATAAATAAGTAATGCTTTCTTTTTATCCTAGTTCAAAACTCACACTCAGAACTTTTTACTGGGTGGACCAATTTTAATATATTTTGTTTTGATTAAATGTGTTTGACATGTAGTCCCATCTTATGTTGAGTGACATCTACCTAGTAGTTTTTGTGTTACATCCGTAATAATACGTATTTAATTGACTGCGACTACGATGCCACTGACCCGTTCCTTTACTTGTCGAAGGCATTTGAAATTGGTTTTTTTAATGATAAAAATACCATTCAAGATTGTAATTCACAAATTTGTTGAAGCGTGCGTGTTGCGTGAAGCATACAAAGAAATAAACTAATATAGAAAATTCATTTTACATTAATGTCACTAAATACCGCCTTAAAAATTTTCTTTCCATCGAAATCAAATTAATGCTTGTCAACGTACTCATTCTGCCATTCTCATTCGCCCATAATAGGTTATGGAGATGTATGTTACCCAAACCTGACCGAAGAACTTCTGAATAAACTAGAGCGCCTACTAAATAATTATATTCGTTTCATCTTTGACCTTCGAAAATTTGATCATATTTCCCAGTTTCGCCGACATTTAATTGGCTCACAATTCGTCAGAGGCGTAATTCTAGAATTCTCCTAACACTGTTTTCTATCTTGAATGATCCTA
>DWJZ01008990.1:0-10980 GCA_018249125.1 Asbolis capucinus
CCTCGGACCGCAATAAGCACGCAAGCAAGCAGTGGTGCACGTAGGAGCTAGTCGAAAACAATGTTCCATAAAACTGGTCCCAAGACCGATCCCTGCGGTACCCCACAGCTGATATATCGCGTATGTAGGCGCCCGTCACTGCCATCCCATAAAATTTCGCGGTTGTGTAGATAAGCCTCCAAAACCATTCTGAGATATGATGGCACCCTATGATATCGAAATGCTTCTTTTAGTGTCTCAAAAGGAAGGCTGTTGAAGGCATTACAAACATCAAGTGAGACTGCTATAACGACTTCACCACTCGCTAAAGCTTCAGAGGACCAAACCTTTAAAGCCGCCAGGGCATGAAGAGTGGAACGGCCTGTCCTAAATCCATTTTTCCATCTTTACGGGAATCGGCCTGTTCGAAGACACTCATTGAATAGTTTCCGTAGACGCTCTCTTAAATATTCAACTGCGATTGCTACAAACTTAAAAAGTTATCTTGCAAACTGAAAGCAATGAGCAAAGTTTGAATAATTGCTCGAGAAACGATAATTGCTCGTACATCACAAATTAGTTTTACGTATCAACGATAATTTGTGCAACTTCTTTGGTATTGGTACCTGTTTTGTCGCAAAAAGTGTAATTGAGTGAGTACAAACGGTCACCGTACGAAATAATGATTTTTGACTGATACCGATGTGGTATTGTTGCGGATCCTTTTGTTGTTTGCAATTTATAGCTGATAGCACTAAAGTTCTTTCCAGGTTGTTATTGTGAGAGCTAGTTTTTCATGCTTTCTTTTTTCCTCTTTCTAGGACAACGATTAAAAAACTGATTCTGTTTCCTATCATCTGTCAGGTAGAGCAATTTTATAAAAATACCACAGCATTCTAAAATGGTAATTTAACAAATGTATTGATTCGAAACATCCACGTACTAACCAAAATTAAGGTAAAGGTACATAAATTCGACCTGAAAGGATTAGTTCGAAGCAAAGCAAGACTACAGGTTATTAAATTAAACATCGTGACATCTAGCTAATATTGCTAATATTACTCACAAAGAGACTGAGAAAGGGTAGTGTAAGCTCTAAGGAAATCTCGCAAAATTCACAAACAGTCTGAGAGGGTAGTTACATAATAGCCGGCACGGGCCGAAACTAATCAAGTGCACAACAAAGCTTTGTCTTCGTGGAGGCTCACTGACGTGCTGAAACAAGCAATTTAAATTGTTACCAATATTACATCCGTCTAGGAAGAATGGATTTCATGGAATATATAGGCTAATTAATTTTGGTGTTGCTGATAAACTGACTTTAAAACTGACGTCAAAACAGTAACATCGAGCGAAAAACATTATAACTAAATCCAGTCAAACTTGCAACCTGTAACAGTTCAACTACTGGGCTCGGGTTTAGGGTGCAGGCCTAGACCGCCGCGCTGACCAATTAAATAATGTAGGTGGCCTAAAAACATGTTTTTTTAATGATGGGCATGTTATTTCCAGATCGAAAATGATTCCATGATTTAACAATTCTTTCACCCAAAAACGCCATTACTCACAATTTCCATTAATATTGATGTTACGGTTTTCTAGAGGTCGAATTTACAAATAAACATTTACAATTATGTGTATGAATAATTTATTTTACATACTGTCTGAGAGGCTGCATTCAATAAGGCAAACATTGCTTTATTCCAATTTCAAACTGACAGACTCCAGTTTCAACATTTCACGTTCGAATGAAGTTTATCATCAATAGTGTTAAACGAACCTGACGATACATTGGCTTGCTGAATGAAAATAACATTTATTTAAATGTGTTTGTTACGTTTTATTGTAAAATAATAGATGTCATTAGGGCAATGTAATTGCGAGTGGATACTGGTTCGGTGTTTCTAGAGAATACAGAGAGAAAACTCTTTATTTTATCCGCTCGGTGCTATCACTTTCTTTCTGGTAAGCAACGAGTTTTTGACAACTCAGCCTGGTGTTGCTAATGACCACGGGCGGCGCTGATCACTTACAATCAGGCAACCGATTCTCGTTTTGCCAAACAGTTACAAAGTCGCTAAGTTTAGAAATCATTCAATCGGTTTCAGCCGGAATTTGCTAACCTCGTTCATATTCACTTTTTTTTCGATAAAACTTCACCTCTTAAGGATTGCCATAATCTATACATATATATTTCCGTATAGTTAACGTTTAGAATACGCTTCGATGGTATGTATACTACATTTGGTTCGCAGTTTAAAGCCGATAGACGAATGAATACCAAAAGCACTTCAATGACTAAGCCGCTGCGACATTGCGACTTTTGAACTGAGAATTGGCCCAGTTTACTGAAAATTTCAATGTGATATGTCAGGCTGCTTTATTATTCCGATTATTTCTTATGGAAATTGTACATTTCAGAATGAGTTAATATATTTTTCCTTGACTATTATCAGCTCCCCATACACCTTCGTAAGTCAGCTGGCAGGCCCGAAAATAAACAAGGTTTATCAAAAATATTGAAAAACAAGCTTTAATTATAGATCCATAGTACAAAGAAACATACAAAATTTCATCACTGTATTGTGAACCGTTGAGAAGTTCCCTTGTCTGGAGCCAACTTTGAACGTGCTTAGGGCATGCTTGTCATAAAAATGCATTGTCATCAGGATGTAAACTTTATGCAGAATTTCCGCTCCGTAGTCTAAGAGGAAGTGTGTCTAGTAGTCTAAGCTTACAAGATTTGACCCGTAACAAAGAGATATATAAATATACTAACATACATACATATATACAAGCATACACTGCAAGTTAAATAAAAGCTTGAAAAAAAAGGAGAAATCCTATGAATAATTATATTTTGCATGACAAAATAAAACAAAATACATGCACACTATACATGCAAGTATTAAAAAAAACAAATATATACGCTGACTGCATTGTACCTGCAAAAATTGTACCATATATAAGCTGGCTGACAAGAGGTAAACTAGTAAATTCGTTGGGACGTTAAAAGCATGAACCAGACGTCAGGTAGCAATGGTCAACGCTGCTCCAACAATAGGCTGTTTGATGCCCTTCAGTACTGGACCTAAAAGGGTACACGGGAAGGTTCGTGTTTTATTACTTCATAAGTGGATTGCTAGATTGAAGGGTCAAATAAATGAAAGCCCTTTTAAGAGGGATCTTGAAAAGGGATTTGATATGCAATTGAGGTCCACATTTGTAGATTCATTCCGGGGTTGTATATCAATGAGGCTTTATGGTTTATGTCGCTGGTTCTCAAAGTTTACCTAGCGTTTGGCTACCCTTATTTAGTAGATTTTTCCTTTTCACAATTCCTTCTATTCTTACTCTCTCCTTTAATATTAATGGGTCCTAGGATAAATTTCTGTTTATTTAGTACGGAATGGCAAGTCAATTTAAAATTCAAAAGTTTTATAGTAATCGGTAGTATACAGAAACCTCTGTAATGCTTTCATTACCGGTAAACAAGGGTTCATTTATTTCCTATGACAGGAGTGCAGGTGGTAAATTAGACTAAAATCGTAATATTTTTGAAAAACTTAAAATTGAATGAATGAAAATAATAACGTGGTATTTTTTTAAATACTGCGGACACATTTTTTACTTCGCTCTCTTAGACCGTTTTTGTTACCATAGTTTGAGGATCACTGGCTTACATAAATTAATTGTAGCGCATTTTGTTCGACCCATTAACAGTTTACTGCCCATGGGTCTCGTGGGTAAGTTGCCAAAAAGATTGTTGGAATTTATTTTATTGTCGAGGAATTCAGATTTCAGATATAATTATCAGAGAAAATATGAATGATTACAATAATACTATGACCATAGGAAGGATGGATGGATGTTTGCTGCTCTTTCATCCAAATACACAAAAAAGAGATTGGCATAACATTACTAAATAATGAGATAGCACTGCTTAAGCCATCCCAAATGGGTTCCTCTCCATCAATCCCCATTGGAGAAGGGAGGTGAAGTATGCTGTTAATCTCCTCAGTGGTTAACTCGGTGCTCAATGGCTTTCATAATGGTCCACTAGCCATTATTCGTCGAAACCAGTCAACAAATACCGCTTGTAGGCTCTAGTTACATACGTTGATATATATAGGTACAAAGCCGCTGAAATATTTCCGAAAATTCACGTTAGCTGCCGTTCGTTTTGTGGCGTGGCTGAGCAATTTCACGTATATTGCCTGTGTTTAAGTTCGTCTAGCGTAAAAAACTGAACGTTACGTCTAAATAGTTGGTCTAGAGTTCAAAAATGTTTTGAAATCGAAATCGATAATGCTGGAGGTAAAAGAATAGGCCTTGAAAGATGAAAGTTATCCGATGAAGAAATAATTGTCGTCTACCTATAGTTCTCGATGAAGTTATCCGATGAAGAACCCAATGCCAGACAGAACAGAAGATATATTTGTATCGACAACAAAGCCGGGACTAGGTCATATACTCTTTGAAAAATATCTACAACACAGATAACATGAGAAATTGTGGCATACAAAAAATCTGAAACCAACTAAAAAGGTCCAACAATTGCCACCTGCTTGATTCAATAAAATAGTCAAGACGCCGTATAATTTGAATTAAAATTAGGTTTAACAACAACAGCGAGATGCCGAAATAATCGGAACAATGGTTATAAGTAACCAGAGCATTTCAATTACATTAAGCTTCATCACAAAACTCCGCAATTTTGATGAAAGATTTCCGAGGAACGAAATTATGTTTCAGCGCACAGACATTCCAGGGACTAAATTCAAGCTCTAATTAAAGTAAGATACGTAATCAACAGGCATATTTGTCATCAAGTACTGTTAAAAGAAAGTTGTTATTTTTCTCACCGTCGCTATCGACTTGACGATAGTGAATTTAGGCAGTAATTTCACTACACTATTATGTCTGTACTATATGCCTTTTCACTGATGTGATGAGACCTATGCCAGTAGCAGGCAAAAATGACTGAAAGTCGTTCACTTTTTTTTCGTTTGTTCACCTAGTGAGTTCTAGAAACGTTTGAATCTAAAAAGGAATTTGTTAATGTTTCTATTTATTAGTGACCTAATTGTGTAATGTGAATGATGAATCAGTTATAACTTTAATATATTAATGTGCCACTATTACAGTTAGAACTCGTATTTCTATTTCTCTGAGCAAGAAGACCGGTTAGCCCTCAGGAAATTCCCATTTTACTAAATCGTTACCTGCTGTTTTATTCCTTCCTACCTTTCCATGTAAAAATTAAATTGTTTCAAGATTTCTGAAGAAGTTAAACGCTGAAAGCTCTCCGGTATCTTATCTGGCCTGAACAAACTACGAGATTTTTAAAATTGTATTCTCTTTTTATCCGAGAAAATATTAATTCAAATATTGCTCCCATAAAATTTTATTGCTTTGCAAACTTGACTGTTACTGCGGCAGGATTACAGAACTTTAACAAGGAATTTAATACGGAATAGCAATTACCGTTTTATGGTAACAATAAGCTAATGAACTTAGTAAATGGTCAACGTTACCAATGATGTCAGCGTTTCCGAATTTTCTTTCTCCCCAATCATTAGTTCCTTCTTCCTATTCTTCTTTTGTAACCCGTCCTGATGCAGCATGTTGTTGGTATGTCTGGGTTGTGTTAGTGTCAATATTGACTTTAGTCGCTTCTACACTGAACGATTTTCCTTCATGTTCGGCATTTAGATATATCGCAATAAACGTATCCTTGATTTCTTTCTTGGATGGCAATGCGTTGGCGACCCATCTCTCGGCTCCTTTGCCATCTGTTACCAATGCCATCCACGAATCCAAAAGTAACGGTATAATTGTGTAAACGTGTATTAATATTTATAATGTTGTAATTATTTTTAAATCATTAATGACTGGTGCATCCATAAATTTGTTTTCCAGCTTCCTTGTAAATGTATTCGTGCCGCTTGTCATTGCAAAGCTTTGTAGCTTGGAATTCAACGGTCTTCATGTCGGGCGTTAAATGGTCTTGAATCCATTAGCACAACTTGAATTTCAAAATGGCTTTGTGATGGGTGATGAATTATGCTTAGCTATATCGTTAGTGGCCAAACAAAAATAAGTACATTTTTCTATGTTACCGGTACTCACGTTATATGTTTTTAGCACTGGTATTTCATAAAAATAGGAATGCTTCGGAAGGTATAACACTGATCGAGTCCGATTGTAGTCAAATATTGCTAGCCCATGTCGGAGGCCTTCGACAGGTATCAAAGTAACGACGCTTGACAGAATAACATAGTGACATAAATTTCTGAACCAATTTGCAATAGTGCAGTGTGGTATAGTCCTTCTGTGGAAAGATCAGCGATCAATATACATAGGTTATTTAAAAGATTTAAGCTATTCAATTTTCCATTTTATTTTATAGGATTTTTGTGTCAAGACTATTAATTTGAAGTTTGGATGCGATGTAAGTAATAAGGTCGACAGGCCGTTTGGTCTAGTGGTTAGTGAACCTGACGAATATACCGGAGGTCGTGGGTTCGATTCTCACCCAGGTCAAACTTTTCTGTTGTGTTGTTCTGTGTGTCTGGGTGTGTAATAGAAATATCTAAGTATATATTTAAAATTATACATGTATGTTTATCAGTTATCTGATCACCATAGTACAAGCTAACGCTTAGTTTGGGTTCAGATGGCCGTGTGTGAACTGTCCAAATATATTAAAAAAATATATATTAACATCTATCTTCTCTGCTACGTCTAGTTTTCAAGTACTTTGCTTGTATTCAACAAGGGCACACAATAAGACCCAGAAAAATATCTATTTTGATATGATTCAAGTTGCCGACAAAGTTTTACCTGCGAATCCATCCATTAGAGAATAGTTTTGAATACTACTTGCTAATATTAATAGGTTTAGTCAGAGTCTGTTATATTACAGTCCAAATTATTTCAGACATCGTTCTCAATTTCCGAACGACGTTTGTGAGTAAGAAAGGCGAAGTGGTGTCGGACTCCAAGGCGATAGCCCTCAACTACATTCGGACCTGGTTCGTGGTGGACCTGCTCGCCGCGCTTCCCTTCGACCTGCTCTATGCATCTGATGTGTACAGCGGCACTGTAAGTTCCAGGCATATTTCCATAAATAATTAAAAATAAATAACTTTTGACTACTCACACACGGCCATTTGACCCTAAACTAAGCGTTAGCTTGTACTATGGTGAACTGATAAACATACATATATATTTTTAAATACAAACATATTTACACCCAGATAAATAGAACAAACATTACTGCTCATCACTGAAAAGTTTGACCTGGGTGGAAATTCAATCGACCTTCGGCATTTAGATTCGCTGACTACTAGACCAAACGGCCTTTCAAAATGCCTATTTCCAATTATTTCGTTATTGCCAGTTCTCGACGTCCTTCTTTATGCGTACAGCTAAGGAATGGAACAACCAGCCTGCGTCGGTGTTCTCGCCTAAGTATGATGTAGGAGTCTTCAAGAAAAGAGTGAATATGCATTTACTAAGTTAGTGCGCCCAGCATCTTAAACATCATTACCACTTACCATCAGGTGGGATCTATGTCATTAACTTATTCTATGTAAAAAACCCATGTTTATGAACACTATAGAAATCTGTTTTTTTTTTTCTTTTTTTTTACGTTTCGAGAATTAAAAAAGTTTTCACTGAAAACAGCACCTATCTTGTCTATTTCATGTGACAATTTTTTCGTTAAAATTGTTGATCTCTTATTTAATGAATAATTAAATACGTTCTTCTTATTTCCTCCTTTCAATTAATTAATTTTACCTCTTGGTTGTTACAAATAATTAACTCAACTCGAATGTATGGAGTATCAATAACAGTAGAACTTTTAATTAATATCATCAAAGTGAAAAGTCACTTCACTCTCCGAACGAAGAAAATTTCAACGTTATTATCAATTCAATCAACAAACCACATTTATACATTACAGTAAACATTGATTGGAAAATTGAATGGAAAAACAGTGCAATTTATTCCCATTTAATGAATGGAAGTTGTTCTTTGGACAAAAGATGTCAAGATTAATGCATTATGTTTGCAAATAGCTTCCGCCCGTGGGTTCGCCCGTGTTTTGTGTTCACAAATATTAGACTTGTGCTTTACCAGATTGATCTCTTGATCTCTCTCTTTCACTTTATTTACTACGAGTATCTTCAAATGTTTTGTTCTATTTAAGTATGTATTTAAAAGTATGTATGTATGTTTATCAGTTGTCTGTTCACCATAGCACAAGCTAACGCTTAGTTTGGGTTCAGATGGCCCTGTGTGAGTTGTCCAAAGATATTTATTTAATTGTCTGATCACCATAGTATAAGCTAACGCTTAGTTTGGGATCAGATGACCGTGTGTGAGTTGTCCAAAAATATTTATTTATATATAATTTTCATATACTAATTATTTTATAGAGTGTAAAGTATATACGATTTATTTGAAGTCTCGTAGATATATTGAAATTTTTATTTCGAAAAAACTGAATGCCTTAAGAAAATATACATTTCTACACAATAACAAATCAAAAATTCTGTTTGAGCAACAATTCGTGTTGAAATCAAAATTCAACTTCATCAAAATCAAAATTTATAAATCCATTTTGAAAACTATTTGAAAGTCAAATATTTTTATACCCAAAGTTGCAACCAGCTAATAAAATAAAAGCCAACAAAAAAGCATCAGTTCTATTTTTCACAAGCTTTTATTTAAATTGCAGTGTATGTTAGTATATTTGTTTGTGAAGTGTTCGGGTCTAATCTTACAAGCTTAATTAGACCCACTCTTACACTTCGGAGCTGAAATAAACCTTCCATCCTGATGACAATACATTTTTATGATAACCATGGTTTGATACTAAGTTCAGGATTGGCTCCTGACAAGGGAATTCCTCAACTGTTTATTAAGGAAACACCTAATCCTGCCTGAACACGTCAGGGAACGGGAACTCAAGGACATCCTTGTTCCTCGCAACGGTAGGCCTTGGCGACCAGATATAACTCTAATGGGTCCGTCACACTAGATCAAATTTGGTTGCAGTGGCCTTTAGGTGTATGTCCCTTGCTCATCTATTAAAATAATATAAATAACTCCTCAATGGTTAACAATACAGCTGTGAAAATTTATGTATTTCTTCGTATTAGGGCTCTATAATTAATGTGTTTTTGAATACCTTAGTAAATCTTGTTTATTTTCACAACTCTTACATATTTTTGTATGTACGTACTTTACCTTTACACTAAGAAACCATGATTTTAATGAATATTTCCTAATATAAAAGGATTGTTTATACCAAATCCCTAGTTGGAAGTACCAGGAACCCATACGTCACCTGCTACATTTCACGAAAGATCGGTCTGTTCCGCCGGCTCATAGAATATTCATCGGCGACGGTTCGGGTGAACGCGGTAATATGTCAGCATTACATCGCAATTAGGATCGACGACATTGAAATGTGGTTTGGTGGATTTCCCGTCTTTTGTAGGTTGAAAAGTGGTTTCAAATGTGATATTTATGTGCCCTAGTTAAAGATTTTTAGGAGTGATTTGCACCTGGGAGCATGCCAGTGTACTTGCCAAGTTAAGAAAATTTTATACGAAAAAAACGATTTTTAAACAACGTGGTGGTTTTTAAAACCATCGTCTTATTTTATCGTTTATAAATACTCAGCTAATGAGAAATATCCTCAATTCATTATCAACACATCTAATTTTTATGACGAACGAGACTAAACTAACAACAAAATTTTATCACCACCGTAATCCTAGCAAACAAAACATCTCAATGCAATTTGCAAATTTTTTTTTAAAAGTATTATAAAAGGCAATAAAGTTTATAATAAGAAAGTAAAAAGCACATTTAAATTTATTATCCATTATTTTTCTCGTTTGACAGGTTTTTATGGCAATTTTTTTAATGAGGATATCTTTTGAAAACATCGTTTTAAACTAATACCTTTATAATGATCTTCTCTGATGAACTCAATGAGATAGTACTTTTTATTGGACAACAATACCTCAATTATGCACGATGACGACAAAGATGTATTTATCAACAGAGAGTGGGCTGCGACCTGCGAGTTGGATCAACCCGTCGCGTAGATGAATGCGGTGTCTGTGGCGGCGATGGGTCATCTTGCTCTCGTCCAAGATACCATTGGCTGGCTACTCCTGGCTCACTGTGCTCTGCTACATGTGGTGGAGGTAAGATACTATCTACTAGATAATAATTAATAAACAAAAAACCTCTTAAAAACCATCTATTCAGATATTAAAATGTCTACTCAGATACTAAAACTTCCGAACCATTCCCATAGCAAAGATTTTTCTATGCCCATCTGTAAGAAGACTAACGTATAAGTATTGGATCATTATATATTAGATCATGAGGAGTTACGTAAATAATATCAAATAATAGATTATTTAATAATCTCGTCACCTACTTGAACTTGACTTGACGCTACCGTGCGCCTAGAATCCCATTTAAAATTTCAGTGTTATTTTAAGTAATTGGTAAAAATGCGTAATCTAATCGTTTCTGATTCTGTAATTGGGTACCGTAAATTGTCTCCTAAAAAAACTCTTTATTTTCCCAATACAAGGGGAGGTCTCGCGGAGTACCATCCGTCAGGTAGCAGATAAAAAAGGCAATTAACTGTAGTAGTGAGCCGGTGAATTTGTTAATTAAAACGATATTTTACATTAAATTGGCGACAAATTATACTGAGCCTTGGGTAACGGGCTAGATCCAGCGTCTGAGTAAATGCTGTAAACGATAAGCTAATAAATAGCTGAAGATTATTATTAAATATTAGGAAAATCTACAAATTGATGCATTCATCCTGCAATATACTAATATTATAAAAGTAACAAACAAACCATTGAGAGACCTTCAACTTTCGCATTAAAATATTAGTAGGAATACAACAGAAGGGCTGTTTTCTGCTTGTGATTTTTACTTTAAAATATAATA